>JAZGTK010010780.1:0-16128 GCA_036877625.1 Ambastaia sidthimunki | reverse complement strand
TCTGGAGGTCAGGCTGTTAACCCTGCCACTTAGGGTGTTTCAGGGCACAGCCGCCTCGAACAGTGGCACCCCCCAGTGCTTGCCAACTTCAGCAAACATGGGGAAAGCGCCACCCTCAAGGATGGAGAAGCTAGACCGGAGGCTTCCTGCAGGGGTGCCCTTACAGGAAACCGGTCTAGCCACTCCAAAAACACCAGAGGCAAGTCTCGAGAGACTGGTCCCCCTAAAAGACCATCTGGCAGCCTGGAAAGTACTGCCACACGTGTCTCAATGGGTCCTGTGCACAGTAGAACTAGGTTACAGAATTCAGTTCGATCGCCTACTTTCGGCAAGGTTCTTCCCACAGTAGTGGATTCGGTGCAGGCTCTGGTTATGGACCAAGAAGTAGAAACCCTCCTGAGGAAGGAGGCCATCGAGGTGGTCCCTCCTCAGCAGAAGGAGTTAGGGCTCTACAGCCGCTACTTCATTGTTCCCAAGAAGGAAAGAGGGTTGTGTCCTATTTTAGATCTGCATCTTCTGAACCGCTCAGTCATGCGTCTACAGTTCAATATGCTTACTATGAAACAGATCGTGTCTCAAATCAGGTCTGAGGACTGGTTTGTCATGATAGATCTGAAAGACGCTTGTTTTCATATTCCCATCCTTCCTCAACACAGGGAGTTCCTGAGGTTTGCTTTCCAATATCAGCTCCTTTCGTTCAGCCTAGCACTCTCACCCCGTACTTTCACAAAAGTTGTGGATGCAGCTCTGGCTCCCCTGCGATACCAGGGCATCCGCATGCTCAATTATATTGACGATTGGTTGATATTAGCTCACTCAGAGCAGTTGGTGGTCCGACATCAAGATGTCGTTCTAGACTACATAAAACAGTTGGGGTTCAGACTGAACACAGAGAAGAGTGTGCTTTCGCCAGGACAGAGAACTACTTATCTGGGTGTAGTTTGGGATTCAACCATGATGCAAGCACGTCTGTCTCCTGCTCGAGTAGTTTCGATCCTCAGTGCAGTCATGAGAGTCAAAGAAGGACAGTCATTCACTGTGAAGCAAGGCTGCTAGGCCAACAACTGCTAGGCCTCATGGCAGCTGCATCCAATGTGATTCCATTTGGCCTGCTGTACATGAGGCCCCTACAGGGGTGGCTAAAAACCAAGGGTTTTTCCCTGAGGGGAAATCCTTTCTGCAAAACCAAGGTCACGCAGCGCTGCCTTCAGGCCTTAGATATATGGAAGAAACCTTGGTTCCTCACTCAGGGCCCGGTACTGGGAGCACTGAGGGGCCGCAACTCGTAGCATCTGGTCTCTCAACTGAGGTTGTTAAGACCCTCCTAAAATCCCGAGCTCACTTCATGAGGAAACTGTATGCCCTGAAGTGGAAACTCTTCACTTCTTCGTGCGGAGACCACCAGCTGGACCCAGTTAACTGTGCCGTTAACGCAGTTCTGGAGTTTCTGCAGACACGTGTCTCTGCAGGGCTAGCCCACTCCACCATGAAGGTCTATGTGGCGGCTACATCGGCCTACCATGCTTCTATTGGTGCTTACACAGTGAGCAGGCACCCCCTGGTTATACGTTTCCTCCAAGATAGGAAAAGTATAAAAAATAAGAAAAACTGTTATTGACAAGTACATAACAGATCAGTATTAAAAAAATACCTATCTCCCTACCTACCTTTCCCCAATTCACAACAGTAAGTTTATAATAATGATTTTTAATTTGAAGTGCTGGGTTGGATTTCACAGGTCAGACTTCAGAAATGTCAGTTCAGACTTTAACATACCTCACCTAGTTTTAAACATGTTGATTTTTTTTGTCGGAACTGAACACATTACACCAGTTTTTAAATATGCAAGATGTAGAGATTTGAGCTGTAAATTTAGAAAAAAATGACCTCAGAAGAATATAAGTCTAATTGACTACTTTTGAGTTGTTTTATTTAAATAAGTAGGATGCGGATTTAGAAAGTGAAACTTTAAAAGTGAAACACCTTGAAAACTGAATAACAATAATATAAAAACAGGAAACGAGAATTTCAGGACACTGCATACACTTCCAACAGCCTTGATGGAACTCAGACTCCCGTAGGGTGAGATTTCACTACATGATTTATGGTTACTCCGGTACTTTTGTCAAGCTGATAATACCACCCACATCTATGTTGCTGGATTTCCACAGTCCATCTCACTGATGGATAGCAATCGTGCCTAAAGATCACAGGCGTCCATCTGCACACATGGAATAAAACAATCTAGGAGCAACAAGGGACAGAGAATGTATCCCGCTGCTCATCTTACACAGTTATATTTCATGTCTGTGTTAAGAGCAATACAGCCATCTTCTCCAACTGGAGAGAAACACTGTGTTGATTTGTCATGTGACTGATATTTGACACATGGCTGGTTTCAGGCTTACAGTAGCAGAGGGAAATATTAATGGCCATTTTTGATAATCGTGAGAAATGTATGTCAGGTAGTGAGAATCCTGGGGTACAGAATCTGTAACTTCGAGCATTTTGAGTCAAAGATGTATTACATAAATGTTTCCTTTTTTTCTAGCAGTGGGTTTATATGTTGCTTATGACTGCTTAGGGCATTTTGTGTGCAATTTGTCTTTTAAACAAAAAAATTCAGGATGTGGCAAGCTGTCATATGTAATTAACCCATTGGAGTTCCCACATGTCATTCGAATCCCTGATTTCATGTCATTAGAAAGTCTGATTTTACAAATATCACCAAAACAAATATTACAATGCTTTGGCATAACCTTCCTCAAGCGTATTTAACCTTCCATATTAATGGGCCTTTCTTCAGATAATGAATTAAAGTAAACGATAAAACTGTTTTGTTGTTCTATTACATTGATTGAAAATTGCAGGTAAACACACATCGCCCTCTTAGCCTCAGGACAAATGTGCAAAAGTAACTCCAGAGATAAACAGAAACAAACTCTGTGGGTTGATAAACAGCCCAATCCAGTGTGAATTAGGATACAACTGCATGTTTATCCTTCACTGTCTCCCTTCTGTGATATGAAATAAATAAGTAAACAAGAATCCCTTTGCAGAAACCTGTCACAAAAGCTTTACGATTAGGCGAGGATGAGGGCGCGCAGTGACATGCCGCCTGATAACAATGACAGAGTAAAATGGAAATTTTACTTTCCTTCCCTCAGTGAGAAGAATCAGAGATGGGAAAAAAGAAAAACATCAGGGTTAATTTTTTGACATTTCCGTGTCCAAACTCTCACAAGCTCTCACTTTGTGATTTTTCTGCACAAAAAAATGTTCACCTAACACATCTTAAATGTTATCTCTCTGTTCAAACACCCACATGCAGAAAAGGCTTTATAAACCCCACTGGCAGCATCGTGAAGTTATCTACAGTAAAACACATGTGAGGATTGGAATACCGCATGTCTTCTTCTCCCTAACCTGTTATGATTTCTTCTACGCTTACTTAAAACAAACTTTAAAAGAAATAGTGCACCCAAAAATGAACATTTTGTCAGTTATTTACCCTTATGTTGTCCCACATGATGGCGATCCATAGTACATACAGTCCATGTTCTGGGTCTTCTGAAACCACATGAAGCTTCATGTGAGAAACAAAGGAAAATTTTATAAACTCTCCAATATAATGACACCATTGGCGTCATTGACATTTGGTCATGGAATCAATGGCATTTGACTTGAAATGACCTCAGATTTCCATAGTTCAATTTAGAACATTAGCAATGGCAAAGATTATAAATGACTTACATTTTAGTTTGTCCTTTATCACTCTCATAATGAGGAATAGAGCAGGCAAGACATAAATGTTCTGTCAATGATGTCAGACAGCATTGGTTCTTACATGTGACCAATCACCTTGCACCACATTTGAATACAGTGTGAAAGCGATGTCATTTTTAGTAAATATGGCAAAAATTTTGGTTTGTCAAAGAAAGATAACATGTGATTTAAAACTCAGTATATAGTTTACAAGTCTTTTATAAACAAATTATTTATTTTTGAGCTTGACAGCCTCTATCAATTTACCTTTCATTGAATAGTCAAGAGCAGCTAGGGCATATTATCTTTTCTGTTCTGTTAAAGAAAGAAACTGATACGCATCTGGAACAACATAAAGGTTAATAAATTAGAACAGAATTTCTTCTAGCCGGTAATATTATAGCAGTCACTATTTGCTTGCCTGCAATAAAAAACATACACTTAACACTAATTTCAGAGCAGCCAAAAGCAGTGTAACACAGCTGGGCAGGATTTACGGTCTGAAGCATGGTTAATGAAATGATGAATAATGTGCCAGGTATTATTTTTAAACAGGCATATGGCTGTCTATTAAATATTAATGTGCTCCATTTTTACCCTAAAATTGCAGCTAAGAGGCTAATTCTCACAAACAGGACGTGGTGCTGTGGAGGCGGGCAGCAATTAACCTGCAATTCACAACTAGCTGCAAAGTTTTTCTGTGAGTTTCTCTACCGTTTTCTTTCCTGACGATCCAGATGTCCGGCGACTGGCACTATTATACCATTTCCTTTTTTTTACTGAAATATTATGACTTATTCTGTACTGCTGCAAATTGTGATTGCTGAAGTACAGAGGTACAGAAGCAAATTGTGTCACACATATAAATGCCATTACATGACTGTCAATGACACTCACAGGATAATATTTCACCAGAGGATTTGTGGGTGATCTATGTTGGAGCACAGATGGCAATCTGTTAAACAAGTACAGAAACATATGCCATGACCTCTTTAAGGATTATTTTTTAAAACATAAAAAATATAGACATATAGTATTATATACTCACATATATGATAACTATATAGGTAACTTTATGTGGTGAAAAAGGAAAAAAGACAGATTAAAACTGTCTCCTTGCTTTAACCTGATTCTCAAATTATTAAAATGTTATAATAATGATTTATAATTTGGGATGTGGAGTCTGGTTTCCTGGCAGATGTTAAAGAAAAGAAGATCCAGCCACTAAACTGTGTGTGTGGGTGCTGGAATGGTGGACCGTTTGTAGCTTGTTGTTCCAGCAGTTGCTAGAATTTAAGCTTTTACAGCCATACAAGTGTTGATTACATTGCTAAAAATGTAATCTCTACCTAACACCACTAGAATTGCTGCAGTGTTTGTAAACAGTAGCTTAGAGAACAAATGTTTTGCATTATTACTCATACTGTATTATGTATTTTAGCACGGCTTTAACACTCTGTTGACCAATCAGCATCCAGGACTGGAGAGACTTTTATTTTATAATGTATCATTAATCTAAGGATACATAAGGATACATAACCTAAGGAGGAAGTAATCCATCAGACCACTGGTAAATAAATGACCTCTCTCAAATGACCTTATAAATGACCTCTTCTTAATCTCTGTTTCAGACTGTCTTTATTTTTTATACTGTTTTGTACACTAGCAATATAACCAAATATAGATTTCCTTTAGTGTTAACCTGCCTGGACCTGTTATGTGAGGCAGAGGGTCAAATTATGATTTGTTTCTTTGTGTGTGGTGCTTATTGGGATGAACAAAAATAATCAGCATGCATCAGGTCATAAATCTGAAAACAGCTAAACAAACGGAGCTCGCACCACTTGTGTGTCCTCTGGTCTGCACCCCAAATGAAGAATCACTCTCATTTTAGTCCTGTCACTTTATTAATCACCTGATGCATAATGACTAAAGATATGATAGATGTATAAACAAACACAAACAAATATTGTTGTTTAAATGTATTGCTATACAAACAAAAGTTTGACAGTTTTTAGTTAGTAAAGGTTGACTGTACTATTAAACTCACTCCTATTCAATCAATCCTATTTTGTTCTGCATTCACCACATGACCTAGTAAAGCTCTCAGATACTGTTTTCAATTGAGCATTAAGGTGTTTCACAGTAACTATATTTATGCTATTCCCATAATGCTGTAGGTATGGGCACTTTCAGAGACGACAACCAACAAAAAAAGACAAGTGATGCGATAATTAGAATGGAAAAGATTAGTAGAGAATAAGGACAAAGAATGTTTGACACTCGCTGATTTAAATGACATGAGTGATTTAAATTAGTCATACAAACCTTCTACTAAAAAAAACATCTGTCAAAATTTTACCTTAGTGAAAAAGTACCATCAGAAGTCTTTTGTTGTTGTTGTTTAAGTCAGTATTCCATGTGGCTGCACATATGTGCAATTATTTCTTGCATTAAAGCCCTTAACTGCAAACAAAGAAAAAAAATTAAGATGAATCTATATGTTTTTATGACAGGTGCCAAAGTGACACATAGCACTGCAAGGAAAACAACACATACATTCCAGGTAATTTCACTCTCAAAAATATACATTTTACTAAATACAGTGCAATATCTTAAATTCTTAAACAATGCAATAGCTTAAACAATAGCGTAATACAGCAATATTCACACAGTGCTTAGTACAGTTTGGTAAGAAATATTTTATGCCTACAATTTCAACTTTTGAAATTTCAGCCTGCATTGGCGTGTGGGGTAAGAAAGTTCATTTTGGTCCCCGAGTGCAGGTCTGGTAATGTAGTCAATTAACAGCGCACCAGCAAAGAAATTACCAAATTATTTGAAGTAAAAAATATGGCTTCTAACTGAAATGAGCATAAACTCTTATAAAGTCAATTAAATTCTGACAAAAAATAGTTAAAAGGCACATAAAGTTAGAATCTGTAAAAACGTGTCACACTTGTTTATGTTGTGACAGGAAGTGGTATGTGACCTCCTAACTTCTGTACCCTTGTGCAGACAGGAAACCATTGGTTCTGACAGAAATAAACCTTTCCCTCAGCAGGACTGTTAATTCAGCACTAAAAGTCTCCATGCAGACTGGAGAAAATAACGGAGAAAGCAGCCACTTAAATGTTTGATTGTCCACTTTTCTATTCATTACCAACTGAGTCTTATGTCTGTCAACTCATTTATATCGCTAACATAAATCCATGTTATATATCTATAGGTACAATTACCATATGAATTTACCACAACATGTTAATTCAACAGTGTTTTATTACAGATATTACTTACTACTGCAGGCATTCATTGTGCTTCATAGTTTGAACCTACATTTTTTAAAAAACCTGTGTTCTTTAATGGCAATTGCAATGTACATTTCACCTTGACAGGCAAAATTATGCATTTAAAAGTAGCATATATTTGCATATTTAATAGTAATTTTTCATTACAATATATTGTCCTCTCCTAGTTTTTTCCCTTTTTGCTGTGACAATACTTGATTTAAAATCTAAGAATAATGGAACTAATTACTGATTGCTTTAAAATATCTTTGTCAAAGTCAAATTTCAAAAATTGCATTTTTTTTTAATACTTTCTAATGGTGTTTAATATCTGTAAAGTTCTAGTGATTATAGGTTTGAATGATGCATTATGAAATTTGGCATTTAAGTCAAGCATTCGAGATATTATAGCACAATAAGTGCTTCACAGAATTACATAATGAATGAGGTTTTAGGCTAAACGATTTTCAAAAAGCTGACAAAACATTATCCTCTTGAAAGGTTTGATTGAGCGATTTATAATGAAGTATTATTAAACATTGGCTCTTATCTGAAATTTTACATTTAATGAAGAGTAACAACATGCTCATCTGAAGAGAATTGAAGAGAATGAAGACAATTACTCGCAGACCCAATGCACAGGAAGTAGAAAAGCAATATGTCACATGTCATAACAGAGTCGTGCTGGTAACTAACATTATGTTCATGTACCAGCACTACAGCAGATGTACACTACAGGCTGAATGCCTACCAGGGAGCGGCTCATTTGCATATTTATAACACCGTCGGCGAGTCTGTTGCTAATGACAGACCCTGTGTTCGGTAAAAGGTGTTTGGTCGGCAAAGTGGCTCAATTACAAAGTGTCAAAAATGCAGCGCTAACACAGTGCAGCTGAAAGCATCCACTCTCTTTACACAAAACACTTCTCACGACTGCACACGTTCAAGTGAATGTAAAATGATGGAAATATGGTTGATTTTCAACTGAAGTAAAAGGAATGTTAATGATGTTTTATGTTATGTACAGTAACAAGTAAAGCAGTAAATCTGTTTTGAATTATCTTGGTTGAAGAGATTTCTCCACTCACTGTGCTTTGGTTGAACGTAGGCCTGTATAAAAATGTGGTACAGGAATTGTACCACATGTACAGGAATTTTCAATGTACAGGAATTATTATTTTAAAAAACTGTTAACAGTTATTTAAACAGTTATTTAAAACAATAATTTGGAAAGTTGGAAACATTTAAGTGCCGTATAATTGTCTGCTTATTAGAATAACATTGTTAGCTTAGCAACATGCAAATATCCAACAATATTCAATGTCATGATTCTGTCTTCCATGTTGGCAGCCAACAACATTAAAAATCATTAAAAAGAATTAAATGAAAATCTTTTAGGATTTAAAAAGAATCTTAACTTTAGATTTCTCTCATATGTTCAGTAATAAGATGTCTCCAATTTAATGCAAGCTTTTCTTAAATATTACACAATATCCTATAGGATTCTAAGGAATCAAATAAGATCCAGGTGTATACCTACAGGAGTTTTCATGAGGGTTTAGCCTGAAAGATACAAAACTCACCTGCTGTGAAGTCATGGATGTAATGTTGATGTTATTTTTCTGTTGGTGTAGGTAAATACTGCATGAATTAAAGGTCAGATTCCTTTCATCCACTTATGTAATCCACTTTCAAAAACCTCTTACATTAGCGCCAAACACTTGAGCGAGGAAGAGAGAGTCAGGGATCCAGACTAAAGTGGCTCGACTCAATTTTCAGTTTTTCTGGCTGAGCGCCTTGTGAAGGACACACAGAGGCTGATTAGATGTGGCACTTGTCGGACACAGTCGGTCTCGGCGTGTGTTGGGCTCTCCGCCCAGACTGTGCCCATATATGCCATATCTCCAGCATTATTCGCCCCACAAAACACTGTAGCGACCCACATACGCACCCAAGAACAAGGTTTCTAGGACCACAGTCTTTTTTTGCCCTTCTTTGTTCTCTAACCGAGAGTGCCTATTTGGAAGCAAATTAATGCTGCTGTTGTGAGTTGTTTTTCCAGAAGCTGGGAAAAATAACAGGGTTTCCTCTAAGGCCCCAGCAGATATGTTGCTTTTGTCTGGCAGTAGCATCTGTGCAGGAAGTCTTCTTAAAAGTAACAGTGAACTGTGAATAAACAGCAGAAGGTTATGAGTTTTGGCATGGAGCTGAATTATGAATAGGAGAGTGTATGAATTTTCTACTGGCATTGATTACATATGAATCCCTGATTGATTGTTTCCTCTTTTTCTTCCAGTGAGAAAATAATTGATGGCAATCACGCTGTGACCTTTGTTTTTGACCTTTCTGAGCATATTTATATCCTTAATAATTAAATAAAAAATTCATTGTGAATTGTTTGGATGTTGCTCAAACTATGTACAACAGAGATCAAATCTTAGAGACATTTTTTTATTCTTTAATTTTTCAGTTGTATTTATTATACATTTTATTTCAGCATAAAATATTGAACAATTTAATGTAAAAATAATGATGCATTTCAAAAAATTGTTCACCTTAGTTGTCTTACTTCAGCTTTAAATAACAGCACACAGAGAAAATTTAATGTATATCCCCCTAATGGCTTCATGTTAGTTACAGCCATTGTTCTAAGGGAATAGTCAGTGGCACCTAAGTAACAGTTAAACTATTAAACTTTGGTATTTACACACACATATATATATATATAGGACATACATAGCAGCTTTTGCGCCTATTTTCTAAAGCCAGTCACCTTTCAGCACCCTTTGCCTCTTTCTTTCCCAACACGCAATTACTGTAGTAATTGTGGATAATCAGCCTTTCTCTGACATTCACCTTTTTCTCTTTAAGGAGGTGTGGTGTTGATACAGTAGTCAGTTCAAATTTTAAGATGGTACTTTAAGGGCTTGAAGACTGACTGCATGAGAATTGCACCAACCGTAGAGTAACTGAGGTTCCCCATCCTCATCTGCCATTTTCTGCACATTTATTCCAAATTGCTACCTGGGGACTGTTCTGACAATCAACCTACCACTGTGCATGGCTTTGGAAATACAGTGGTCATCGAAAGACACATTGTGCTGTGCGACCATGGAGTAGTTCCAAATTATAAAATGAAATTGCTTTGACATTTGCGCTTTAACTTTAGTCACACCTAGCCAGAATTTTGAAAAAGGCTGGTCCAAATTGCAGTTTATTTTGACCAAAATCTGCCCACTTAGAAATAAAGTGACCATCTGACTGACATGACGTTACCATTCACAGTTAGTAAAAAACAAACAATGGCACTGTATGCAGAGTTTAGTCAACTAAACCAATATATTACAGGCATTACTGCTTTACAGTGTCTGGTTTTATTAAGTACCTCAAACAAAACTTTAAGTATTTTTTGAAGATTTTATGCCACTATCCTCTTAAACTTTGGCAAATCTAGTGAACAATTCTTCAAAAAATTGCATATTGCATTTAACTATTAAACTACCTTGTAAACACAATTTTCTTTCCATGTGAACTGGTGAACATTTGTAACATGCATAGACATAGTCAATCATCAGATTAGGGCTCAGAAAAAGCAAATGACTGTTTCTAGAAAGCAAGTTTTCAGATGTAATTAGAAAAAGAGTTCAAGGTAAGATCAGGATTTTCGATTCAATTAAAATTGAACATCTGTTTATACTCACTTAAAGGTGTCAGTCATTTTTTTGTGGCATTTTGTTATTCGTAGACATTCATGGGTTGATTTCCCGAAATATTGTTAACATTGTGACTGTGGTGAGAG
This sequence comes from Ambastaia sidthimunki, assembly GCA_036877625.1. Classification (NCBI taxonomy): domain Eukaryota; kingdom Metazoa; phylum Chordata; class Actinopteri; order Cypriniformes; family Botiidae; genus Ambastaia; species Ambastaia sidthimunki. Next base: position 5,277 of record JAZGTK010010780.1, on the reverse strand, counting down.
GAGACATTGACACACATTTAGCTGGAGCTGATCTGTAAAAAAAGTCAGGTAACTTAAAAAATGTGCTTGATGTGGTAACATTTAAATTAACTGGTTTTATTCAAGCCAAAATATATTATTTACAGTAATCCACCTGACACAACCTGACATTTAGGTTACACCAATAAAAGTCATTCAGATCAAGCAGAAATAGCTTTAAGTGAACATTTTCACTTTTACAGTGTGTGTCAGATATTGACAAGAAAATCTGAATTAGTTCACAGTGTAAATATGGCCTGTGTTACCCCTTCAAAACTGAACAAAAACACAGGTGAAATCTGCCACCCTCCTTTTTTACTTTTACCCTAGTTAGACTGCCATTCTCATCTCTGAACAGTGGTCTAGCTCTGGATAAAAATGTAAGTCATGCTGACACTACCGCAGGGGGCAGTGGAGTTACGCTTCCTTTCTGCTGTTTGGTCTGCAATAACTCAGCTAGCTGGCATTTGTCTTCATAAAAACCTTTTTACTGAATATTATAGTAGCCTAAACTAGCTCTCTGATCTTTCTTTGATGTTATTAGCTCTTCAGAAGTATTGAAACACAGCCTTAGAACTTGGTATAAGCATAATTGCATAATTAAAAATAAGGTTAGCTTTGTTAATGAAACAGATTCAAGTACAACACATTAATAAATGCATTAAGTTGTTATTTATATAAAATATAAATGTTATAATAATAAAAATAACATAATTAATCAAGCCTCTTGACTTGTACATACATTCTACAATAAGAGATTTTCTTCAGAGCAACTGAAATTACATCTTTATGTTTTGTGAGTCTGCAGCCAATGCAGTTCACACTGCTACTGCAGGAAATGCATCTTGCTAGTCCACATTCACAGAAGCAAGAGTTGCAGCTACAACAGATGAAGCGCAACTGAATGGGACAGAATGCAGGAATGAGACATGTTTCATTTCAATGTGTTCATGGTACAAGATGCTGAAATACATCCAGACACAACACAAGGGCCAAAGTCTGCATGCACATACAAAATAACAAACAATAATAAAAAAATATATATATATATTATAAAATAAAAAATGTTGCAGGTGTACACAAGAATGTGTGAACCATCTCTAAGTGTACAACTTTATTGCATGGTGCACTGATCTGTGGATCCTTCTATGTGTGTGTTTGTGTGATAATTACATGATATGCTAATTGACTTAATAAATTATTTGATTGACAGCGGTAAGAAAAAGGCAAACATTCGAAAATCAACAAATACTAATTTAAAGTCAATTCAAAAAAGACAAAAATGTACTTTGCCTCTGTAAAAATTTCCTCTTATACAGACTGAGCATTTCAAATCATGCTTAACGATAACTGATTTTCCATTACATACGCATGACAACAGCAGATGCAAAGTCAAATTCAATAAATCAAGCAGCTTACAGCCACACAACCCCCAACCAGATTCTATACTGATATATTCTATATTTAGAAGGTTTGTGCTAAATTATCATGTAACAGTCTTCACACCTATAACACTTGAAACAGGTGATAACAATTACCAAACAATGGAGAATTTTCCAGAAAACCTGCATCATGTAAGAAAAAATAATACAGGTTTAATGTAAAAATGTCTCAATATTCAAGCCATTATTAAAGATTTAACCTTTACAAACCTGTCCAGTACACATAACAAAACACACACAAGTTTTTTTGTTGTTTGTTTGACTGTAACAAGGCTTTACACATATTTTATTTGACTAGTTTTTTCAGCCTTAAATGACTTTTTGTTTTTATAAAATGTTCAATAAATAATTATATTTATTCAGAATAATAATCATTATGAACAATTCTTCCACCAAGTTATATACTTCATTACCCTAGCGGTGGGCTGTTGCCCAGAAACAACATAAATTAATCAAACTTCACAATGTTTTTTTTAATGCAGCTCATCCAATCAAAAGTCAGTGTAGGAACTCAGAGTCAGATTTATAACTTCATTACGAAACTTGGCACGAATCATAGGCACAATGACCTGAGCATACATGCCCTTAAATCAAGTTTGGTGACAGTTTGTTTTACTGCCTACTGTTCAGTAGATACCAAAAATCTACACTTTTGAAGAAAAATTTGCCGTAAAACACATGAAATCACATGGAATTGGGTGACCCTCTTTCTTCAGGATACCACTTTTGTTTTACTATTTAATGTAAATTTGGTGTAAGATTTAATTTATGTCTTAAAAATTACTCGTGCCATGGCTCAAGTGATCATCATGTCTCACCATTTATTAAAAAATAAATGCAACTACAAAAAAGTGGTCCTTTAGCGTGCTTAAGCATGTTCATTATCATTTTGTAGTCACTACTTGGCATCAGGAGATCTGTGTCCACAATGTCTCACTGTGGTAAACTACAGGGTTCTCAACCTAAAGGCTAAGAGTTCAAACCCCACATTCTGTGCACACACACACAAACCCAAACACTTAAATATATGGCATGTGTGATATGATTTTTAGGACTTACAATGAATCCCATAATACAATGAATCTCCTAAATAAAAAATATACACACATATGGATGTACATTCGTCAACATCTACATTCATTTTGTTGTGCTTTTGGGTGTTTGGCCCTCCTTGTAGCTTTATTTTATTTAATTACAATAAATTTTACATTTTACCAAGTTGCTGTTAAAGCAGATTTTTACTGCCCCCAAGGATATCTCATCCTGCACGTCTACAAAAAATATCCTTACTGCTTTGCCTGCGTCTTGGCATCCATCCTTCTACAAACTGCCACCACAAAAGCCCTAATTTACCATTTAATTACTATCCACGGTGAAGAGCAAATAGACAGATGCATTTGTAAACAACAGTCTTGCCTCTTTCTACCTCACTGCCTTGATGCGACCCAGAGGTGTAGCTCACATTTTTTTTTTCTAATCTGAAGGTTCCTCTCTCTCTTTCTCTGCATCTGGAATAAATCACTCTGACAGTCTTTTTTTTGTTATCCTCTGCCGGACACTAATATATCCCTCTATATATGGAACGATGCCTCAGACCCTGTGCTCTGATGCGGGAGTTGACAAGCCGCCTTGGAGGCAATGAATCGCATGCATGCTGTTTGCTAATGTGCAGCTGAGCAGGCCTCTCTCACACTGCAGTATGCTCAGGCAACAGGCAGCTCTGTTTAGATGTACATTGATTTGTTCCTCCTGCACATTTCACATTGAAAGGTGGTGCTGAGGCAGCGTTGGTGGGAGTTATCTGAAATGCATTGCATTGAAAAGAGTGATGAAATTCAGACAGATGAAATATGAATCTGTTATTCTTTAGGCGTGAGATAAAGCATGCTCCACAGTTATACCGGCCATTAATTTTTAATCCATCAATCTGAGAGTTTAATGTTCTATACTAAATTCATTATATTTTCTCATTTTTTATGATAAATTATCCCTCACTATCATTAAAACCACTTGTCATTGGACCATAGATTAATACTTCCACTACATTAAAATATGCATTTAAATGAATATAAACAGAAACATGTACCCTAAAAAACATAAAAGGGGTTCAAGCTGTGTTTTATCAGCAAATAAAAAAAAAATGTAAAAAGTAAATTGAATATCATATACTATAATATCAAAGTCAGTTTTTATTCTGAAGATCTTCTCATATGTCTCTTGTTATGAGTTTACCAAGGTCTCACAAGCTCTAGTGAGGAACAGAGAGAAACTGAAGTTGGTATTCTCTGATAATCTTTCCCTCTACCAAGCTGATACCTCAAGAATCAGATCACTGGGTTACAAAGTTCAATATAAGCAACCATTTATATTCACACGAAGAGCCATTTAAAAAATAAAAATGCATTTCAAAGCAACTGCAAGTGAAGAATAAATGAAAAATAAATGCTCAATGACTCTTCATGCTCTGAAATGAAATGCTCTTCATATGAAATGTTCTTCATGTGGTGAAAATTTTACGTCCCTTACCATAATTGCAAATTTCAGCTTCAGAAGCCATTATAAAACTTTATAAAAAATTATAACGTTTCACCACATCAGTTTGAGCCACAGTAACATCTGGAAAATGCAGATTACCAAGTCAACCGATCGCAACTAACTTTGCAAGCCCAGTGAAACAGGACATATGCATTTATGTTTGTAGTCTTTACCCTCAAGTTATAAACATATAACAGAGAATGTTGTCTGTTATCATTGGGAAACTCAATATCTACTGGCAACTGTTGAGTGACTTGCTTCAGGAAGTCATTATTCTTATTTTTGGATCTTTAGGCCCATCATAGGAGGCAACACCACTGCGATAATTGAAGACACACTTTCCGTATACATTTGGGCAGCATTATCGAAATATTTCCACACAGTGACAAAAATATTGGGGAGGAGTCAACCAAGGTGTTTACAGCAAGTCTGGATCAGGCTTTTCTTTTAGTTAAACTGTGTAACTGCAGATCTTATGCAAACTAAAGGAAAAGCTTATTAATGGTACTTCCCATGGTCAAGGGTTTAATCCCCAGGAAATGTCCATGTTAATAATATGTATACCTTGAATGGATTACACTACAATCACTTTAATTGGTCTTCTGCCAAACACATAAATGTAAATGATTTGACCTCTCCTAAAAAGCAGTGTAACAGCGTAAATAGTAAGATTTTAGGGGAATAGTATTCTTGCAAACTGCTTTAAGCGCCTCTGGCTCCTGGTTGACTTCATATCCATTCTGCTTTTTGGCTGTGGCATAGAGCTATGATTTGAACATGATGTACTGACTGTGGCAGGGACCCATCTGTTACCAAGAAATTCAGTGCTCATATTTAAAAAGAATAGGGGAGGGAGTGTGTGTGTGTGAGAGAGAGAGAGAGAGAGAGAGGAGTAAATAGATAGAGAGAATAAAAGAGGACAGAGAAAGGGTAGCACCTCCAGGTGGGTCTAGAGGAAAATGTGACTTGCTTTAATGTGCTCCGTTTATTCATGTGTACCTTTAGATGCCCTGCGTGAAGAAGGACTACCAACAACGAGTCAAGGCCCTTGCAGCGGGAGAATGAATTTGCCTCAGGCACGGCATACAGCTTCACTTACTGCATTGAATGTGAACTGAATACAGATGAAACAAAAAATACTATCAAAAATCATAGGCATTTGATAGAAACCACAGTGTAATTAAAGTTCACCCACCAGATGAAAATTCTGTCATCATTTACTCAACTCTGTAATTCTGAGACTAGGTAATGAGAAGGTAACTTGATTCAACACAAAGACATA
>JAZGTK010010779.1:0-16130 GCA_036877625.1 Ambastaia sidthimunki | reverse complement strand
ATCTTGAGATGAGCAGGAACTCCTGCTTAAGATCTTACGTCAGCAGATTAGCAAACTATTGTTCTGTAGGCGACAATTAGCGTAGCATCACCCATGGGAAGTTAAACACACAATTAATTCACCTCACCAACATTTGCAACAACGGGCATCTAAAAGAAAATGAAACAACTTGTTTCATGGTTCTATGAAGTGGAACCAATTATAACAGTTTAATATTTAATGACACCTTCAGCTATGAAAACATATGAGGCCATGTTTTATTAGCTAAAGAAACTTCCTTCCCCTGAAATGGGTTTTACACTCTCAGTTGAGAAATGATGAGTGTGGTCAAAATCATGTCAATACATGAGAACTATTTAAAAGACTGTTCACTAATGGTCAAAAATTAAAATGTTTAAAAATAATGAAAAATGAATGTTAAGTAAGGTGAGGAGAACCAGAGTAGAAAGAAGACAAGAAGAGATAAGAAGTGACAAGAAGATGCTTTATATTTCATGACCCGAACCAATGACCTTGGTGTTGTTACTATACCAGCTGAGGAGAGAAGTCAAGTGGTGAGAAGAGATGAGAAGAGCAGAGACAAGATGAGAAGTGAGAAGAAACACGATGAGAAGAGGTAGAGATCTGAAGCACAGCTTGCATGCTGTGATGTCAGAGCTTCTGTTAGACTTTCTGATAGACTTCTCTTCTTAATAAAACCCATAGAGAATGATTCTGAAGCACAGTATTAATGCCGTCACATCTCAGCTACTGCTGGAGTTTATACAGATACTGTGCTGTAGACTCAACAGAGACACCTGCAAGCACATTCATTGACACAAAAAGATACCCTCAACTTTTTCAAACTTATCCTGCCTACATCATTATAAAGGTACATAAAGACAGCAGCAAAGTATTATTGGAATTGTCCCCCAACCACCAAAATAACGTCTTTAGTTGGGAACATACTATAATTCAAGACAAGTACTTTGGCCACCCTCCACCTTGCTTAAAGGGAACATCTGATAAAATTTTCACTTTTTTTAAGCCTTTTCTTCATTTATTTCTGCATTTCTTAAAACGTTCTATGAGGACTAAAATTTTAGGACTCTGAGGTTTAGGACTCTGACGTAAACCTGACGACTGTACATTATCGTTTACACCTACGACTAAGGATCTGTATCACACCATGAAGCTACAATACAAATAAAGATCTCTGCAGTGTACAGCAAGCATAAATAACATATGCAGTCATGTTAAATGAACAAACAGCTATGAATGAATCAATACAAACAGAAAGGGGAAAAAACAGCTCTTTATTTCCAGCAGGCACCCTGGACGCCTCACTGATATGATCAAATAAAGCAGCTTGGCAGATTAACACACTTTCAAGAGAGATCTGTGAGATTTCACAAGCACAAACCCGGTGTGATGCGAGAAGATCCCTGATCACTTATTTATCTGTGGGCTTTTAAAGGTTTATTTCTTGTGAGCTTTATGAATAAGACTGAGCGCAAATATGGCGTCATTGGCTCTACGCTAACGTCGAACCGGAGGACCACGGGGGAGGGTTATATTTAACGGGATGAGACTTTATGTAAGAGCGTGCCCTACTTTCTGCAGTCAGCACTTGCAGCCGTATTGTTAGTCTGCAGCACGTACCCTAAAAAGGGTTCCTCCTTTCAGTCAAGAGCCTCTTTCTTTTCTCTTTGGATTTGTTTGGGGATTTTTCTTGTTTGGCAGATCAGATATTTTCCTACCTTTCATCAAAATAACTCTCCATTCATTTTTCCCATCTCAATCATTGGCTCTTACTGGCTGAATTTCTTTCTGGCTTTCAATCATCTTGCAGTCGCTCTCAGTTCTCCTGCATTTCATTCACTCTTTCTAACCCCTGCCACGCTCTCTCTCTCTCTCTCTCTCTCTCGCTTGCTCTCTCACTCTCTACTCCTGTGTAAATTTGAGAATTTCTGATCAAATACACACAGAACTCAAACCACCAACCAAAAAATCTCATATAATAGGAAGAATGAACTACCTCTTCCCAATCAGAATTACCATTCAGTGTATGAATATCCTTTCCAGCTTTGAATAATTGAACAGAATACACTACATTACCCAGTTAAAAAGTGACAGTACAGACTTCCACCAAAACTAAACTAACAAGGTTTCACTCTTAGTGAGCCATAATTAAAGTGAAAACATTGGGACTCATTCATTTTTTTCATGTTTCATTAATAAATACTTTTTTTTTTTAATTACGTTGTAGTCACATTTAATTCAATGTGACAATTTATGCAATAAAAACCTTGGAAAGGAATTGCACTGAATTTTGTACAGCTTATGTTTCAAGAACAAGAGCAATTTTAAGTCAGCAGGTAAATCTGTTGTATTCAATTCACAGTGACAATGTATAACAATATTTTTACAATTTATGAATGAATTTGCTTAACTTTTGCTTCATTAAAGGAAAACTCTACCACAGAATGAAAAATCTGTCATAATTTACTCACATGACATCCCAAATGTTTATGACTGTGTTTCTTCAGCCGAACACAATCAAAGTTTTATTAAATAATAGCCTGGTTCTTCCCAGCTTTATAATGCCATTGATCAGGATTTATTGTTCTGAAGTTTTAAAAGCACATCCATCTAGCAGTAAAGTAATCCAAATGACTCCAGTGGGTTAATATATGTCTTCTGAGGTAACATGACTAATGTTCTGAGTGTATTTACTTGCTTTGTCAAGTTTAAATCTAGACATATCTGTATGATTAAGTACACCCAACATGGTGGCATGCCGGCTCCATGTCAATAATTTTGAAACTTATTTTTTTTCTTGTGTCTCGTGAAATCATGTGTTTGATGAAAAACATTCAGTCACAAGACACGCAACAACAAAAATGTTATCGACGTACCGCCATATTTGAATTTAGCATATTTAGAATTCTGAATGTACTGCAAGTCGCTTTGGATAAAAGCATCTGCCAAATGCATAAATGTAAAAGTAAATATAATGCTGGGAGGACCTGGGTTCATAACCCTGATTGTGTTCAACTGAAGAAACAAGTCATAAACATCTGGCATGAGGATAAATAAATTATAAGAGATATTCATTCTGGAGTGGTTTTCCTTTAAGAAATATATGGAATGTCCAAACAGAAATGTAACTATTATAAGGAATAACATTACGTCTTAATCTCCCCTAACTCTTTCTCAGTGGTTACTAAAGCTGCAATCCATAACATGTGCCTCTCTATCTCTAATTCCAGCATTGAGCTCAATGGTGGAGTGGAATCTTTTTAGTAAATGTGACCAGTAAAAACTACTGTTTCTCACATTTCGGTGTAGTATGACTTGTACAAATGCATAAGTACATTTTGGGTACACTATTTAAATCTTTAAACCTTTAAATTGAGTCTATATACTGATCGTTTTAAAGCCCCCCCACCTTTTTAAATCTAGATTTATATAATCTATTGATTGAAGATGTTTAATGTTTTTACAAATCTTTTACAAAAATACAGCACACTGCATTAAATACTTTCTCCCATAATGCATCTCCCATCTGCTTGACCTGAACATTAATGCGATAAATGAGCTTTAAGTAATATTAACATCTCTTCACAAACAGGTATCATCAGTAAATGCTATAAACACATTAATTTCCCAAGGGATTAAAATGACAGAACCCAAGCAAACACTCTGTTTTGAGTTCCAATATAAAAGAGTAAAAAACTAGATCCTTCGAAATGATAAAATAATGTTAGAGTAACACTACAAAACATACACAACATAAACACCGCTGTATGTTAAACGCCATATGTTCCGTGTCTATGCACCTACACTAACTATTCAAAACCTTCATATAACATTAGTCTAAACCAACCAGGACAGCCTGTTATATAAACAGCATTGTGCTACTGAAATATAAATATCTATTTTTGGAATTACCTGTAGTTGTAGGAGGGGAATTTTTTGCCCTCTTTCAGCAACAGTCTGTAGAGTGACAGCACCTGCGCTTTGCTGGACGCCGCCATGATGGAAACAATGCTGTCAGTTTAGCAAAAGGACCCCAAAAAGCGTGTTCACGAGAAGCGCCTGATCAAAAAAACGCGGATTTGACCCTTAAAAAAACGCCCAACTCTCTTTCAAGATGAATTACTCAAAAACGTTATAATGTAAAGGATTTGATATAAACTTGTACACATAATGCCGTCTACGCTGTCTAGACTGAGATAAGTTTTCTTTATATAATTCAGGCACAATAATTATCGTCTCAAAAACAGCACGCGTGTCCAGATAGAGGTGAGTGAGAGAGATTATTTAGTTAGCCTCTGTCATGTGCTTATTTGTACAGTTTTATTCTGTATTTCTAAATTATAAGGTGCCAGTTATTGTTCGAAAGGTCATATTGCGCCCCTGTTTTGCGCAGTGGTCCAAATGATTCGTCTTTGCATTTATTAGGTTGTCATGCATATTATTGCATACTAGCTTTACCTGTATTATTTAGTTGTATTTGTTTTTCTGATGTTTGTATCCCGTTAATAAATGAGCACTGCAAATTTTGGTCAGTGTCCTGTAGGTAAATATTCTGCACTGAAAGATGACGACCTTCTTTGGGGGTGTGTTTGAATGGGACATCTGTACTGAAACAGTAATTTATTCATCTTAAATTTGATTAAACATGTGTTGCTGACTGTTTATTTTTATTTTGCCACATCTAGTTGCTGTCCATAATACCTATGATCAATAATGAGCTAAGATGTGGACTTTAATGTGTTTATATTGGCATGTTTGTTGGTGCAGTCAATTTCAAATCAATATTTGTTTTATTTCAGGCATAAAATAAATATTACGTTTAAGAAACATATAGCATTTGTAGGTGTTTTTGAAGTAACTAAATAATTAACATAATTTAGATGCTTTGTACTTTGAGTGATTTATTAATAATTGTTTTTCGGCATAGATTCTTTGACGTCATTATCATATTCAAATTAAACCTCATTTAATTGTTGCTACATCTGACTATTATTGAAATAATACCACGACCATGCATCTTCAGGGTCACACATTTCTTTAAAAAACACAGATTGTGAAGGCTGAAATTCACCCTGTCTGTGTTAATATATGGAAATTGGTTGGCATGAACATTTAGATTTAATGATAAACTGACCTGTTAAATAAGTCTTAACAGTAGTTTTGTGAGTTTAGAGGTCCTGGTCAGAAGATTTAGAAGGATGTAGTGCTATTATTCTGTTCTGACTGCTGTGTCATGGTATCTTGATGCAGATGGGGCATTGTTTTTGAATAGCAATTGTACATTCACAGTTGTTGATCCAAACTGTAGATTTTAATTGTAGATAACTGTTCACCTCTTTAACTTTTTAAAATTAACCATTGGAAAGAAAAATTACAGATAAGATCTCTCTGTTATCCCAATTATTTCTCCTAGACAGTAATATGATTAAATGGAAAGCAAATGTAAAGTCTCCTGTCTCAGATATTTCTCCTGAGAAAAATTAAGTTCACAAGTGTACAATATATACACTAAAAATGCTGGGTTGTTTATCCCATGATTAAGTAAATATGGACCAACCCAACCACTTGGTGAAATAAATTCTATTTTCTTTAATTCTAAATTAAAGAAAATTCTAGAGTAATTTAACCCAACAGCTGGGTTTGTCCATATTTTCCCCAGCCATGAGTTAAAACAACCCAGCATTTTTAAGAATGTATGTACATATAAAATCTATATAATTTGTTTTTAACATTTGTATTTTAACAATTGTCCGATTTGCTTCATTTTTATTTCTCCCAAGCAATGTTTATCAGATACACCCAAGACAAAGTTGATACAGTACTTCATGGATACTTATTTTACAGGCAGCTACATGTAAAGCCTTTTATGTAGAGCTAAATGGATAGTTTCTAATAATGCACACTGTGCTGAAGAAATACTGGATAAGGGAGTCATATGCTGCACTATTTAGTGTTTGTGTGTCGAGTGGATGTTTGAAGATCACTGTTCTAAAATTAAAGTGTTAAGAAAGTTACATCTCGCATGAATCTGGCAGCGATGTGTTAAAGTCTTGTGAGTCACTGCTGGCGATGGCAGTAAAATAGTGCAGTGACTTATGTTATTACTACCATCCATCAGTAAAACAGCGTTTTTCATTGTACAGGCCTGAACATGTTTATATTAATGTACAGTGAACTGTAAAGCTCTGTTGAATTAAACTGATGACTGCTGGCAAAGTTGGAACTCAGATGAGTCCAAGATGTCTTCATCTGGCTGTTAAACAGAGGTTTTCACCCCAAAATTCATATTCTGTCATCATGTTTTAATATTTGCCATCATTTACAGTTTTTCATTTTGCAGAGGGTATAATCTAAAGCAACTTACAGTGCATTTAAGGAATATTTTTCATCAGTTTATTTGGTGTAGCTAGCACAGGAACATCATTATTATTGTGTCACATTATGATTTTCTTCTTGTGGAACATGAAATATGTAGAAGATTGTTCAAGCTAATCTAAAAAAGTGACTCAATTTCCCTGTCTGCAAACAACAGAAGAAGAAAGCGTGGAACAAAAATGTGTATCTGATATGTGTCATGCAGACAGAAGCATGAAAAAGTCATTCATGTGTTGTAGCATAATGGTGAGTTGATAGTGACCCATTTTTTTTGTTTTGGGGGCAAACTATTCTTAATAAATATGCTGCCTGTTTTGAAGTTCTCTGTGTACATTTCCAGTGCAGCGCTGGCTTTCTGCAGATATCAACCATCAGCTTTATGAGAAACACAAGTCTTCTCACTTTGCTCTCAAGAATGTTTTTTATTTACTCTGTTGTTTCTGTTGCATGAGGAATGGATCTTTCTTTGACCCCCAGAGATCTATGTATTTTGCTTTTATATAACACGAATCCCAGATGTTGCGCTTAGCGGGGTTGAAGGGTAGAGATTTAAAGGTTTTTGGCTCCTCCCTAGCTGTAGAAGGCCACAGACATGTTCTGTTTGCAGATGGTCTTGGGTTCGTGTGGAAAGGTCACCAGTAAGTGGTGTGTCAAGGCAACAGGCTGTGAAGTCATGTCAGCTGATGAACCCATTTAACAGGGAGAAAGATGATGACTGCAGCCTGAGTGCTGTGTTGGGCTAGATGTTTATCTGTCTCTGTTTTAATGCAGTGTCATTTGTTAATGATGACACTTGTAATTTAACGAGGTAAAAATGCCTGTAAGGTCACATCAAAATTATGCCCTGATTAAGTATATTTCAAATCCATGGTGTATGTGATTAAAGCAATTTGTTTGTGTAGACATTCTATTATTAAATATCCAAATAATACAAAAAATAACCTATTAATTATTTTTATAACACTAAATAAATTAATAAAAAAATGAAACATGAAGGTTTTAGCCAAGATCAATGTTAAAAACAGGCTTTAAAACCATGTTTTTTTAAAACAAAACAGTATAAGCAATGACACTGCAGAAACAATGCACCATGGAATATCAGAGGAAGACACTGTAAATATTTTAACAGTATTAAACCATAAAAATAACTCGAGCTTCTGAGTATATGTACCGTTAAATGGAACTGTTTTAGTTTTAATGTGCCTGCATGGTGAAAAACAATTCTGTAGGTGTATGTTTCTCTCTGTAGGTGCAAGGATCTCTGCACGCACAGCACTCGTCAGAAAACTGCAGATTTTTGCTGCTTTGGATGGCTAGTCATTCATAAAATTGAACAAATTCCTAGCCACTTAAGTGATCATTTTAATTTGCTTTCAGCTATAGTAATGAGAGTGTAGTGCTTTGAGTTTAGTGGGTCTATGTATGATACATTTCAGTTCCTGTAGCTCAGCTGGTAATGCAAAGGTTGTAGGTTCAATCCCAGGAAATGCAAGTACTGATAAAAAAAATGTATGCCTTGAATTCACTGTAAGTCAAGCGTCTGCCAAATGAATAAAGGTAAATGTAATGTTCATCCCGTAGCTTACTGGAGTCATGCCATGATGCATCTGTGTCCAAGCATCAATTGTCTCTCCCGCTGACCTGCACCCACATTGCATTTTACATTCCAACTGGATTGGGCCTGAGTCCACAACTTCAGGCAGCCAAGGCCTGGTATGAAGTGATCACACTAGTCAAACATGCTCAGTCACAGTGCATATTGCCATAAAACACTTATGATATTAAGCATATGCTTCCATCAAACTTGCAAAATAATCAGTTTGGCTTATTTGATCATATAAAAGGCTTTCTGCCAATTTTATGTGGTCCCATATGGTGTTTAATACAACATGAATTTTCCATCTCATGGACATATTTGTCAGCCATGCAGTCCTTTAAAACCATCAGGGTGTCCTTTTCCAAAGTAAGTCTCAGAGTTCTGGGTGAAGGTGTTTGTGTGATGGAAGCATCCTGTTGCAGATGTACCACTCAGGATATGCAGTTCATTTATATGTATATTTAAGCATTTGGCATGTGCTTTTATCCAGAGCTTACTGAACTTATACAATTTATCAGTAATGCGCATTCTTTGTTTTTTGGTCCTCTGTGACACAAAAGCGTGTGAATCTGTGGAACTGCCTGTAGGTCATAAAATGCTCCTCACTGCTCTTTTCATTGGAGAAACTGTGAAGATCCCATAGAGAGCTTGTTAGCATCCTTTGTTTTTCCCTCTTTTTCTACTAGTCTTACTGTTCTTCTCTCAGAGCAGAATGTTGTCTTGCCTGTTATCAGAAAAGACTGCTTTTCTTTCTTCTGACTGGAAGATCTCTTACCTGATGAGAAACATATTCTGAATGGTCCCTTTGGTTCTGTTTCATGTGTATATTTCTCTCTGTATTGCGCAGCCTCTGAACTGTGCCTTGGAGTTTTCATTTTCTTTAATTGGATTTCTTCAGCTGCTATTCCAGAACTCTTTTCTTGGCCCTCTTCTTGAAGGTTTTATGATTTTTAGGGATGAATTTTTTCTTTACATTCAAAAATGCTGTAAGCAATTTATTTTGGGAAACTATACCTGACAAATATAACTAAAGGTGTGCTAAGAAATCACACCTGTCTTTGTGACAACACTAGGCTCTGTAAAAAGCAAAAAGAGTGTCATGCTGTTTGGCCCCTTCCTGCCCAAAAATGGTTTTGTGTGTTAAGGTGTGCTGACATGTCGTTTGGAGAAGGGGTTTTAGAGGGAATAGCTAAACGTGTTGTTAGCAAAAAAAAGAAAGTTTAATCATTTGAGTTGTCACCTTAAAAGAGTCAAATAAATCCAAATATTTAAAACTTTGTTCTTTAGCAATACTATTAATTCTAAAGTTCATGCATAATATAGTAATAAAGATGTCAAGTGCAGACACAGAAAGTACTAAGAAAGAATTAATGTCATCCTTGGGGACAGAAGAGAGTTGAAACAGAAATACTAAAAGAGGACAGAATATACAGTATATAGTAATGCTGCAAACTTGTGAATCAGTGAATGTTTAGTATAATACATCTGGGTCATTATTAGTTGTTTTTTTCAATATCAAAATATCTGTCGGTTAAATTAATGCAACTGTGATGTTGATAAAACTTATAATAAAATGTATAAATCATTTAGTATGACATTCAACAGAATCTTAAAAATCTTATCAAATAAAAATAGTTTATTTACAAATAAAAATAAACATTTAATACACCACACAGGCTTTATACTTTTTTGACACTGTATCTGTCAGCTTGATTGTTTAGTCTTCAATTACCTTAAAATTTTAACAATTTTTAATGCAGTTTTCTTTGTTGTTCGGTAGGTTCTCAATGTATGTGACTGATCTTTCTATAGCATTATATATGTGAATGATTTACAGCCTATTCATGGTGAAGTGTCAGGTGATAAATGCTCCTAAATGTGCAGAAAATCACACAATATTGAGAAGAGCCTGCAGTGTTTTTGTGTCTTTTATGATGTGATAATAATTAAGTTCCGCTGGGATATGTGTTGTTGGTTCTGTTCATTAGGCATTTAATTCCTGTTGGTTTTATAGGCCAATACAGCAAGTACGAAACTATTGACAAAGGCACAAGTTTTTCAGACTTGTGTCTCCAAGCTTTTGTCAGATGACAATGTGTAGAACTTATTACTGGAACAACAGTTTGACATTTCTCTCAGACGCTAAAGTTTTGGCAACTGTACAAAGTGCATGAATATTTGATAAGGCAGTGAGGCAATTTATGATTGGTTGTCTGTTGCTAAATAACTGGCTTTCACATTTTAACGCTGCAATGTTTTACACTGTATAGCTTTGGAACCACAATGCGGATTAAATGCCTCTATAGTGATGCTAACCCTGATACAGAGCAGAGCTAAAAAACAGCAGTGCTAACCCTCTTTCAAAGTTACAAGTGTGAAACATTCCTTACCCGAGGTAGAAAAAAAAGGTCAGTGCAGTGCACTGAATACAGTGCAGAATCCTTTGAAATCTAGGTTGTCTTCTTTTTTTAGACCACCAATGTGTTTACACTTTTTTTTGTCCAACGTCAGTCCCACAATCCTCTATACAAGCCAATGAATGAATTGTGCCAAAAGACACATGCAGTCAGATGTGGTGCGTTTAAGAGGCATGACTGTTCTTCTCCAACTTCTACTCCATTATTGCCTAATGAAAGAATTTTCCCATCATCACCTGCTGTGTCTGCGCAGACATTTGCTGGCTGAACTGGTGGAGGGGGTTCTGACATTGACGCGGGCCGCTGCTCGCGGTCGTCGGTTGAGTGTGTGTGTGATTGAATGGCTGAAAAATAGCAGTGAAGTTGCTCAACCACACCAGAGAAGCAGTCAGGCTTAAGTGTCTGTCATTGATTTCCAATTGGATGTTTGTTACAAGCAGCCATGATTTGTCCGGTGGTTTGTAAAGAAGATTATTGTCTCAAGATTTGGGCTTGGCAATTTTAAAGGAACAGTTAAAAATTAAAATTCTATTATTATCACTCACACTAATGTAATGTTAAATCCTTATGATGTTATTTGTTTAATTCGTTCTATGTAAAAATCTTGTATGGTCTCAAAAGATACGGAATATAGCAGATGCCATTGTGTGGCATTTTTGTCCCATTTTGAGTTTCGCACATCCATGTACTTTATTTTAAATAGTTGTTTTATAATAAATAACTGTGTTAAGATCCTTTGAAAATGTTCCTTTTTTTGTTCCACAATTTGCCTCAGTGGGCAACTCTGTTCCCTTACAGCAAAAAGCTTTTGTGTTTGAGTCCAGAAGAACTTTCTGTGTGGAGTCTGAATGTTCTCACCGTGCCAGTGTGGGTTTCCTTTAGTTTTTCACAGTCCAAAACCGATACAGATTAGATGAACTGGAGTCAATAAATTGACCATAGGTGAGTGTAAATGTGTGTGAGTGCCCTGCAATGGACTAACCATCCATCCAGGGTGTACCGTGACTGTGACCCAAGATGCAGGGTTAAACTTTAGACCTCCCATGACCCTGCAAAGGGTAAGCAGGTTTGGAGAATGTATTGTAATCTGTGATCAGTAGGTTGCTGGTTCGATTCCAGCGCCGGCAGGTAGCAACTGAAATGCCCTTGAGCAAGGCACGTAACCCCCCAATTGCTTTCCTGGGCGCTGCAGGGATAGCTGCCCACTGCTCCGGGTGTGTGTGTTCATGTCTTGTGTGTGTGTTCACTCCTCACGAAGGATGGGTTAAATGCAGAGGTCACATTTCGGTTATGGGTAACCATAACTGACAAAAACATGTCACTCACTCACCTGGAACAATTTAAACCAGGTATATAATATACCAGGTATATTTCCATAATGCATCTCTCTTTGTGGTTTCCCGCTAAACAGGTTTTCCAGTTCTTCATATTCTCCGTTCTAGACCACTAGGCGCATGTGACAGTTTGTCTTACTGTGCTAGACATTGTATTGATTTTATCATGTGTGTATGAGTTTATTTTACTTCAGGAACCTCAAGGGACGTGTGTCAGAGTTGAGAAATGTTGCAGCGGTTAAAAGTTAATTTATGACAAGACCCAATAAGATGCTAAGACCTGCTTTTGCCCAGTGCAAGTCATTAAAAGCTTGATAGAGGAGGAGAAAAGCAATCAATTGACAAAGAATACTAACAAGTTACTTTCTGTATATTATAAATGAGATGGATGTATTGCTGCCTAGATTGACATGCTTACTGAAGTAGAAATTTTGATTTAAAGAAACGGTAACATCAAATATTTCATTATTTTAATATTTGCATATTAAAATTTAATCATCCTCATGCTGTTCCAAACCTATATGACTGCATAACTTAAAATTCAATCCATTCTTTACAAGCAAGTGACTTGGAAGGCTTGGAAAATAAGTTGTTTGAACATTTTTACATACTTTCATGGTACTTGTTCAATTTGGAGATTAACATCACTGGTGCTTATTGTTCGGTTAACTTATGTTTGACAGTCATATGGGTTTGGAATGACATCAGGGGGCATTAAGACAGAATTTTACATTTGAACTAACAGAAGTGGTGTAAAACCTGTCCTGCCCTTATAGCCTAGAAATTAGCTAGTTACTGTGTAACATAAAATTGTGACTCTAATGCCAGTACGGCACTTGTTTCCTGTTGTTTCTTCCCAATTAATTCTATGTTTTTTCTTCTGTGTCTTTCACAATTCGAGCCTCCCTTACAGCAAGTCAGTCCAAACAGTTAATGTTTCTAAAGAAACAGATGGTTCAAAACCTTGCCATTTGTTTGCCTACCACTGTTGTTTACACTTATTTTCAGGGAAGTCATGAATTTGAATTGAGTTACTTCTGCATATTGAGCTGGTAAGAGAACATATTTTAAAATAAAACAATGACACATGTTAGCTTTAAACATTCTTCTGTGTAAGGGCTCTTAACTATGTCTCAAGTCAAAGCCTGTGAACTGCACATCATATTCAATGAGAAATGTTCTTATTAGTCTGGCTTAAGTCCTTTAGCACGAATTAAACTAGTCTATCTTCACTCATGGCCTTGTGGCGATGCATCATTCAGACAAGTAACTTGTTGGTGTTAAATTTACATGATTAAGAATTCACCAACAAAGAAAAAACTATGTTGGAAGCACATTGAACTTGAATGAGGTTGTTTTAAGTCGGTACAACTCCTGCGAGCCAAATAAAATCCCAAAATTTGCCAGAGAAAATTGTAATAAAAAAAAGTTATATTCACCTGAGAGGATAAGCACCAGCCTAGATTAGGCCATCATTTTTTGTGCTTAAAACATTAATATTTATATTCGCAACCTTTCCGCAATCTTCATGAAAAAATTTGCGTATAGTAAAATCAGTTTTCTTATCCATTGTATTTTATGTTTCATGGTTGCTGTATAATTCGCAGATTTATTTATTTATGTTAGTGGTCTAATACTTTTCACTGAGAACATTTTAAGCCCAGACCTGAACAGTCATTGTGTTGCAGTTTGTAAGGTGCAGGGGGAAAGAGTTTCTCCCAAGAGGTTAATTGTGTAGCCTGGAGCTTTAATCACTTTTTTGTTGGTTTAGCAAGGTGTAAGAAAATACATTACCCCTGCGCTGTCTTGATAATGACCTCCTGTTGGAGTTGTAGCATTTGTTTAGCTGTCATTGAGACAAATTAGCTGGCTTGATAATTGTTTGAAATTGTCTGAGATGTAAAACCATAAGTGGGAGAACAAAGCCTCCAGAGAAGATCTAAACAGGTGAACAACGAGGCCATAGTCAGTCTTCACATGTATGTTTGTTATTAAACTTGTTAATATAATACACATTTACCTCAAGATTCTTCATTTCTTCTATTTAGTTGCCACATCCATTCAATTGGTCTATATTTGCTCATTTCCATTGGCACACATCCCACCAACATGATTACCTTGTTGAAATTACCATTGGAATTTTCTTTGAGTGCCTTGATTGACGTACTTGTTTAGAGGCATCAATTAAAGAGTAATAGCAAAGAGCAAATTAGAGTTGGTCATGAATTTTATACCTTAAAGAATGCCGGATCTTAAACAAAATAATAATTTTTCACTCTTCTTAAAAAAAAACCTAGTAATTGTGACAATTTACAATTGATGACAAATAGTGATAAACCTTGTCAGGAAACATTACCTGTATTGCCAGTCTATGAGACGACAGGCTTGCATGATAAAAATACATTTCCCATCATGCTCTATGGTAGCACTAAAAACTACCTATTAGTTAATGAAGTTACAGCATTGGATGTAGATCTAACAAACATTCCTAGAACTTCCTAAGACCTAAAAGCAGTACGCTTTGGGCACATTAGTCACAAACAATGATTTTTTTTGTGCGTAAAACTGGCAAAAAAGCCCATAATAAAATAAAATAAATCTTGTTTTTGCCTGCCACACCACGCATCACCTAATGAGAAACGTGCTAATAAATTGGGTAGATGTTATCGCAGTGGTCCTACTGTGGGGAGTGTTTCTCTAAGACTTAGGTTTGTAGCTCCGCAAGACACTCCCATCTGCTACATATAGCTCTTCCTGGCCCTGCTGGGTCTACTGCCTCAGCCTGTGCCCATGAATATTTCCCAGCAGCCACCTCAGTGCCAGCTTGCCTTGTGATGTAACATGGGCTGCGTATCCTGCCAGCTCTCCATTCACTTCCTCTTACAATCGGTTTGCGCATGGTGAGGTTTTGGTGCTTAGAGTCATACAGTGACATTTAGATGTGCTGTCTCTGTGGGCTAGAAGATTGCTTGAAGAGGCACGATATACAGTGATTATTTATGCGTTCACACTTTGAATAGGTCAAGAGGAAGATTTTATTTCTGTAACATTTTGGCAGTTGTTTGTTTTTAAGGCGACAGAATGTGGGCAGCAATTCTGATAATATAAGTCTAAATGTGAGTCATTTTTTAGTGTTTCTTCCTTTGTGTAAGCATGTTGTTTTATTCTGGTTCTTTTTCTTTAGACTGATCACCTACATAAACATACTAGTTTAATGTGGTTGAAAAATGCAATGACCACTAGGCACATATTAGGCCTCTATTGTATTATAATCAATAATTCTGTTATTGAATAAACTGTTGTACTTAGAAATAGGTCATAAATTAGTTGTGATTTCCATGTGTGCCTTTTTAAAGGTATCCCAAACAAAGTCATTTAGTGTAAAGAAAAATTAACAGTCTGTCCTTGTTCTGATCTGAATTCGTTTGAGTAGAGGATGAGTAAACTAGTATGAATCCTCAAATCGTAGGGGATTCTTTCACCAAAACATTTTTCCAAATCTTCACTTACTAACTGAATGAAGGTGAGTAAATGTTTGAATTGAAATAGACTGAGAGTGGAGAAAAGCCAGGACAAATAAACAAATCCAAGGTCTGCATCATTATAAATGGAGGCTGCTCTCACAACCAGAGGGGTCAATTGCATTGCCCGGAGATGCGCTGTGAGTGCTGATGATGAATTATCTGAAGGACGATGTCATTGCGGGTCAGAATCTGTTTTTTGCAGACAGAACATAAGACATGCAGAAGAGGGACTTGATGTTCATTTAGGCAGTCAGTGCCTGGCCCAAATGATGAGGGATACATGTCTCGGGAGAGTGCCACTGTAAAGGTCGTGCATTGGGCCAAGACACCCCAGGGATAGCCCGTCAGAGTCTCCTTATCCGAGGTGTCTGTGGTCCCAGTGGCCCGAACCTGCTGACTGCACATCATTGAGACAGTCTGTAGACAAGCTGGGGCTTTTCAGGCTCTAAAAAGTCAGGTCAAGTTTGTTTCAGGCTGGCATTGCTCTCATGGGTTTGCAGCTAAAAGCTGTGAGCTTACCTCAATATGGCATAAAGATTGATAATGTCTTGCCAGCAGAAGTGAAGAGAATTTAAGCTCTGTCCCAAAACTCAGTGAGCTGGCTTACTATTAACTGTCTAGGCTAGGGCAGTGAATAGCAGAGGTGGCATTCTTATGAAATTAAATCCTAAGTAACTCATTTGAAATGAAACGCATAGCAATTCTGCATGTTACACCAATAGCACTACTTGTGTTAAGTCAAAGTACTGAAGACTTCACTATTCCCATAGTTTAATGCTAGAATGTTGCTAAGCTAACAACGCCATATTCAAATAAGCACAGCAGTTAATATAAAACTATTCTGTTTAGAAAAGAACGTTTT
>JAZGTK010010778.1:0-16133 GCA_036877625.1 Ambastaia sidthimunki | reverse complement strand
CAACTTCATAATACACAAAAAACAAATCATTAATCTCTCAAATTACATAATATGGATGTACTTCGCAAATTAATGGTTGAAAATAGTTGTGAGATGATTTTTTCTGAGGGGTCCCAAAACACCAAAGTTTTGAGGCGACTTAAGGTGAGCCTCCTTGAGACAGCATGAATATGGTTGGGCTTAACTCAACAATGACAAATGTGATTGGTGTTCAACAAATACTGACATGTTAGTAAGAAGTTGTCGGATTTGATAAAATAATAAATAACACAAGACATTAAAACATTTTTAATATTTGAAGTTAAAGTTGCAAGTGGGCTTAAATGGTGCCTGGGCTTAATGGGTACACTTACCCTAAATGTTAGAGATTGATCTTTATTAATTTTAAACATGACTAATGGTTTTGTCTTAACTTGCTTAAATGCAGAAAACGTTAAAACTATCAGCAGCTTTACGTAGTGATCTATGTTCAGAAATAAGAACATGCGTTCACACGCAGATTCCTGAACACACACACACACACACACACACACACACACACACACACACACAAAGAGAGCTAATTTGCTCATTCTAAATATCAAATTGCAGAATTACTGAATTTTAAAAAATTACAAAATTGCTGAAAAAAGTTTTTAGTTGATTTGTTGATCTGTGTGGTTTCATTTACAAGGTCATAATGTTTGTTTGAACTTTCTGAATTATTAGCATGAAACTTGTGAGAAAAAAATTCTTAAATTAAATTCTTAATTCTTAATTAAATTTTATTTATATAACACTTTCTACAATGTTACATTGCTTCAAGGCAGCTTTACACAATACTGAGATATATTAGAAATTAATAATAAAAAATAATTATGTGCAAAAAAGCTCACACCTCTTTCTGTGGTCTATGGAAGGGTAGTGAATTCGAACTGCCAACTAAAACAGTATTTACTTTCAAGACTATGCAACATGTAGTCAGTTAACATGATAGGTACCATATTAGGCAATATATGCCGTTCCAGAATACATGGAGATGGCACATAGAGGAATAACATCTTATGGGACAAGAATAAGCGAAAATTATGGCTTATGGCACCAAAAAATACACACAATACACAAAAAATACTTACACATATATACACAATATACACAGTACAAATGTCTTAACATTACACAATGTAAGAGAATGAAGAAGAAACGAGAAATAAAACAGTGGAGGCTTAAGGACTATAATTATATCGCTATATTCGCTAGAATCAATAATTTACATAACCCTAAGCCAAGTTAAATGTCAGCAGTATAGGATCTAGCATACATGTTGTTGATTTAGATTATTTAATTATTTTTGACAGTTCATCCTTATTTATATTAGAGAATGATTGAGGGAATGATGACTTGTTCTTTGGGCAAATTATGATGCATTATCTGTTTCGATGGTGTGGCAGGCATTTGCATGTGTATAATTTTTCTCTGATTGTATCTATTTTTTATTTAAAAAATTCATAAAATCATCACTGCTATCATATTGACAGCTGTCAAAAGCAGTTGATGTTTTATTTTTGGTTAATTTAGCCGCTGTATTAAATAAATATCTAGGATTGTGTTTATTTTCTTCTAAAGTAGGCAGATCTGGAGCTTTTTAAGGCCTTTCTGTAGTTTGAAATACTCTCGTGCCATGCTATATGAAAGACCTCTAGTTTAGTTTGTTTCAAATTACGCTCCATTTTCTGGGCGGCTCTGTTTAAGTTGTGGGTATGCTCGTTATATCACGCCATTGGGCTGCTGTCCTTCATCTTCTTTAAGCATATGGGACTTTGTCTAAGGTGTTGGAAAAAAAAGTTAATGTTTTCTGTTGCATCAAGGTTTTTAAAGTTATCTGTTTGCTAACAAATTGAGACAGTTCAGGCAAATTGTTGATAAAACAACCTTAAGTGGCAAAAGTTATTGTTCTGCTGTATTTGTAGCAAGGACCTGATTTTGCAATCATGGGTAAACAGGACACCAGATAATGATCTAAAATGTCTTCGATCTGCTGCAGGATATTAATGTCATCAACATTTACACCATAGGACAGTATTACATCTAAAGTATGATTATGACAATGAGTGGGACACATGCTTTAAATGTTTTTGAAAGCCAAACCCAATGCATGTTTTTCATTAACCACATGGATGTTAAAATCGCCAACAATTAAGACTTAATCTGTGTTCAATGCTACTTCTGATAGAAAGTCAGCAAATTCTTTGAAGTCTATGTGATAACCTGTAGGCCTGTATACAGTACTCAGTAGAAATGACAGACTTGATTTATCATTTACACCAGATGAGGTTATATTGAGCACCATTACTTCAATAGAATTGTATCTGAATTAATATTATGTAATCATCTTGTGTTTCTGTCAGAGAACATCTGGGTTATGATCTGTTGTCATATTACCAAAAAGTGCTTTTGTAGATCTAATATTTAGCAAACTGAGGAAACTGAGCAAACTAAGCAAATTTACGTTTAGATTTAGCCAGCACGTTTAAATTTGCTTTGATGTCAGGCACTCTGGCTCCTGGTAAACCCTGGTTCCTATTTATCACATGTGAAACCCTCAGTGCCGACAGAGAAGGCTACACTAAACGTGACAAACAGTGCAGAAAATGCCATGGCTTACTGTGTTTGATTTATTTCGACTTACCACAGTTGTTTGATGAGCTCTAAAAAGATGAAAACGCAGGAAAGAAAGACACAGAAGACAAGCTAACCAGTTTGCATAATGCTAACCCGGTTGCATTATCTAGTGAGTAACAGTAAAAAGCCAGTGGTATCTGATCAATTTAATATGGTGTAATTAATACATCAGCAAACTATGTTTAGCAATTTAGATGCCAAGGAGTAATGGCAAAAGAAAGTAGTGAGAAAAAGAGAATTTTGAGGAACAAACACAAACCACTCGCTGCAAGGCAGACAGGAACTGTCTACATGCAATCCCACACTGAACTTCAGGCCCTGATGTATAATATTTAGAAAATATACAGCTCTTATTAGGTGTTAAAATGTTCAGTCAAATATAAGGGACGCTTTGTGAGTTGTGACATAAGGTAAAGTGAGACCAACCTCAACAAAGAGCCAGGGCTGGGTTGGGGCAGTTCAAGATGGAATGTTATGATTAGTGGATTATAACACTCCTTCATTCAGGTGTTCTGGATGTCTAAATCTTGCGATCTGGCTGAACATTTGTAGTTAAAAAATATTCACTTTTTATTTTTTTCCTGAATGATTAATTGTTTAATTAGACCCGACCATTATTCAATGGCTAGGGGCAAGAGAAGCTATTAAAATGATAAACATTTTGACAAAATGAGGAACCCTGTTAAATTATAAGACAGAGAAAAATAAGACAGAGAAAAATTCTGGAATTACTGTTAGTAGTTAATTTCCTCAATTTCTTTCTGCAGTTAGTTTCTTTTTTATTACTGGTAATAATTGTACATGATACCGATTATAATTAAAGAACATTTAACATACTGCCAGTATTTGCAGGGCATACTATTTATGTGTAACACATAATGTATTTAATTACACTGCCATAGACCTGTTCACCAGACTTGATGAACAGCATAATTATCGAAGTACAAACCAAGTGCAATATTAACTATACAGTTACATTACCATTACCAACACATACACAGAGCCTACTGTAAAAAGGTATTGAATAATCTTGGTCCATAGTGAGTGAACAAAACAACAACTGAGTTTATAATAATATAACTTTCATTGTCACAAATGAATCAGATTATGAGGTGGAAACATACCTGGTTAATGTAAATTCTAATGCCGGTAATATGTTTCATAGTGAACAGATATATCTGTTTGTGGTTGCTGCAGGCACAATGATGCATTAATAATGCGTGTCTCTTCATTAGCGGGTTACAAAGGATATGCAGACATGTTCAATGTGACAGGTAACACGTGTATAAATTGACTGTAGGACAGGTACAGTTCACTGCTATGGACACACATCCAGTTACATGCTCCAGGATATGTGTAATTGCTGATGTACAGATCTTGTGTAATTGCAGATGTACAGTGCAGCAAACCAAAGGAAGCACACATTTTTTTCACTGGGAGAAAATGCCCTGCTGCTTGCCTTTATCCAGCAAAGCAGATGCAATGTGACGCATGAACCAGTGACCTCCCTTCACCTCCTCATGCCCTCATAAAAGTGTATTGTCATTACATAGTTACTTTTTTACATGCCTCTCTGGAACAGCTGAAGTTCACAATCATGCTGTTGTACTGAATATCAGATCTTCTGTCTTTCATCAGGTAATCATGCAGGTGACCAAGCTAAAATTGAGTACAAAGGCACAATTGTGAGTGTGATGTTGCTTTTATACAAACAATAATGCAAAACACAGGCAAGCAACAGTGTGTGGATACTATGTTTATGAATAGTGTGGCACCGCAGTGCTGTTATACTCAACATCAGCACTCTTGGAATGCTGCTTGTCCAATCAAATTAGAGGACTTGTTGTTTAATCCTCAATGATCAACTGATTAAAGAATATAATAAAATAAAATAAGCTCATGGTAACAGCACTGGCATCTATACATCAGATTAAAGTGGCATCTATACTGTCACTTTTTATTTGATAATCGAATATGCATTCGAACATGATGTGAAATATCCTTATTCGAACTATAAATAAACTATTCGGTTTTTAAAGTGCCGTGTATAGCGCATTTTTTACAGTCTTTGATTAGACCGTTTGGTTTTTATTTTATTGTTTGCCATCTCATCCAGTAGTGGGCGCTCTAAACGTATTGTAGCGTAGGCCCAAATCAAGTTAATAAGTCAATTGTTTACCCTGTTTCAAAAATGAAAGATAACGCACAGAACGGCCAGCCTGAGCGGACAATTATTTTGGGTTGTACGCCGTAGTTAGTAAAGTAACCGTAAGGTAGTTTGCCGACTTTGCAAAAAACACTTTCCTTACGCATCCAAGTCCTGTTTTTTTCTCCTTTTGTCACGTTATTAAATCGAAATGTTGACACGTATAAATACCCATGCCTAGGCGTGTGCTTCACAGTTATCAACATGAAGAGAGCTGCACTTTATCCAGAGTTCTATTGTTGTACTTGTTAGCCAACATGTCAGACTGTTAATACATTTGTGATTGCATCTCCGTTACGGTGTTTTTTTTGGTGGGGTGGCGGGCTCGTAGATATTAGAATATATTCGAATGCATTGCTTGATATTTGATATCCGTTTGAATTAGATTTTTCTCAAAAGTGACAGCCCTATTGTGGACTGTAAATTCATACGTTAGCACAAGGGGTATTTATAGTGCAATATGCTATTCAGGTACTGTGTATGCATAATCAGTAACGATCTTGTCTGTGTTTTAGGTACTCACACAAAGCACAATTTCCTTGTACTGTGCATGAGCCGGGAGTAGTTTAGAGTGTTTAGTGTGAGTACACGCTTAATTAGGGCCCAAGCACTTAAAGTGTGAATGGCCTATTGTTTTCCACAAACTTTTAAATACTCCTTCTAGGGATTTCATGTGATTGCCACCAAACTTGTTAAAATCTTAAAGGTTGTGAAGGGATTTTTAATATCCTTTGACAATGTATAGAAATACGTATTATTAAAATGTATTAACTTGGATGACTAGCATTTTTCTACTACTACATTTAGACAAAACAGAAGTTTTAATTATTGGACCAAAATCTTCCACATGGAACAACCTAGAATACGGTTTTTGCCTTGATGGATGCTCTATAAAACCCGCTTCATCAGCTAAGAATCTGGGTGTCCTTTTTGATAGCAATTCGTCTTTTGAAAGCCACATTTTTAATATTTGTAAAACTGCATGTTTTCACCTTAAAAATATATCAAAACACAGCTTTGGACACAGCTAGTCCAAAGTGCAGCAGCCAGAGTCTTTATGGGGACGAACAAGTGACCACAAGTGGCCCAGTTCTCCCAGAACTGCACTGGCTGCCTATTAAATATCGTATAAGCTTTAAAATTTTGCTAATAATTCACAAGACCCTGAATGGCTCCTCAGTACTTGAGCGAGCTCCTCTCTTATTACAGTCCTTCTGTAACAAAGAGTCATTAACACAGGGATCCATTTGCAGCTTTATTAAGAATAACAACAGGCAAGGGTCAGAACGGGCAAACAGATCAAAGGTAAGGCAGAAATCATAAACAGTGGACAGGCAGATGTCGAGGCAGGCAGCAAACAAGAGAGTAATCCAAGGGCAGGCCAGGTAATAACAATAATCCAATAACAAGAGTAAACGCTCAGAAATGTTTGCGGGGCAAAACAAGACTTCACAAGGAGGTGATGGCAGAGTCCAGCTTATAAAGAGTCCTTGATGACTGATGGGATTCAGGTGTGTAATGAGGGGGAGTGGTCAGCCCCTGGTATGAGGGCTGAAGGGAAATGTAGTCGTTACCAATCAGAATTCRGGCAACGGTTCCCGCTGATGGCCAGGAGGAGGCGGTAAAGGAGCCTCGGACATAACAGTGCCCACCACCCCGGCTTTTCCGAATGGGCCCTATGGAACTCTGCTGTGAGAGTGGGGTCCAGGATATCTCCTGCATTGACCCAAGACCGCTCCTCCGAGCTGTAACCCTCCCAGTCGACTAGGTACTGAAGAGCACCACCTGACGTTGAGAATCCAAGAGTTCGCTGACTCTGTATGCCTCCACACCATCTATCATAAGGGGAGGCGTCTGTGTCCGGGGACCCTCCTCTGGCAGTCCTCCTGGTCCATCAGCTGGTTTCAGCAGAGATGCATGAAAAGTAGGAGAGATGCGGTAATTAGAGGGGAGTTCAAGACGAAAAGATACAGGGGTAATTTGACGGATTACATTGAAGAGGCCAACATACCTGGGACTGAGTTTCTTGGATGGCAGACGGAGACGGAGGTTCTTTGTAGACAGCCAGACCCATTGACCAGGGTTGGGTCTTCTGTGTGCGTTAGCCTGATGGGTTTTTCGACGGACAGCCTGAAGGAGGTGGTGGTGAGCCCGATCCCAGGTCTCCTCACTTCGTTGAAGCCATTCATTGACTGCTGGGAGTTCTGTTGGTTGACCAGACCAGGAGAACAGAGGTGGCTGAAAACCTAGGACACACTTTAAGGGCGTGAGACCGGTTGCAGGTTAACTAGAGAGTTCTGGGCGTATTCTGCCCACATTAAGTATTTGTGCCAGTCATTTTGGTGATCGTGACAATAAGACCTGAGGAAGTGAGATATCTCCTGGTTGAGACGTTCTGTTTGACCATTGGATTGGGGATGGTATCCTGATGTTGAACTAACATTGACGTTTAGGCTTTTAAATAGAGTAGACCATACCCGTGAGGTAAACTGGGACTCGCGGTCAGAGACGATGAGACGTCATCAGGTAAACCATAAAAACGAAAGACATTATTGCACAGCAATTCAGCAGTTTTGGGAAGGGGGGTTTGGGAAGGCGGGTTAGGTGACATGCCTTAGAAAAATGATCTATTATAGTGAGTATGGTGGTGTTACCTGATGAACTGGGGAGGTCGGTTATGAAGTCTATGGCAATGTGTGACCAGGGTCTCTGTGGAACTGGGAGAGGCTGTAAGAGTCCAGAGGGGAGTTGTTTGTGGTTCTTTGACATTTGACAGATGGCACAGGCTTGAACGAACTTCACAGAATCTTGGTTCATTGTAGGCCACCAGAACTGGTTCCTCAGGAGATGAAGGGTTGCTGTTATTCCCGGATGGCCTGAGCTGAGGCTTTTGTGGACCTGCTTCAGTCTTTCGCTGAAGCAGGGCGAGAGGTACAAATAAAAGGTTAGTGGGGCATTCATTAGGTGGTGTCTCACCTTCGTTTAGGGCTTGAATTTCAGAGATGATGTCCTATTAGACTGGAGCAACGAGAATTTTTTTTCAGGGAGAATGTTTTCTGGGTGGATGCCCACCTGGCCTGTCTGGGGTTTAGCCTCTTAGTGGTCCACAAGTACTCCAAATTCTTATGGTCGGTAAGGACCGTGAACAGATGAGTAGATTCCTCAAGCCAGAATTTTGTTATATCTTAAATATTGTTGCCATGGCAATGTGTCAAACTTTAAACCACATTCAGGTGTTTTTGAATTGCTTAACATGCTTGAAAGGGCATGAAATTTAATCACATCAAATGCTAGGCGTGGCTTAGATTGGCTTGGTGGGGGGCTCTGTTGTTCCCCTCTTTTCACAAACGTTATATGATTAGTTTTGCCTAAAGTCACCACACTTGGTACATGTATTGTTTTCATCAAGCTGGACAGCTTTCAAACTTACATTCATTAGCTCTGACCAACAGGGAGTTGGCCATTTTGGGTTGTATGCAAATTGTTTTGTCAATTGCAGGCTCTGAATTTTCTAATTTTTCTCTTAGGAGATTTATGAAATTGTCATCAAATTTGGCAAATATTGTGCCAAGACATTGAAGATGCTAAATTTAGAAGGAAATTGTGATATCCTTAACGGTGTTGCCATGGCAAGCCAATAAATTATTGGCAAAAAACTGGATTTTTTAACGGCACATGGACATCTGAGCAAACGGTGTTCGCGTATATCACCGCCAGAAACTTTTGGAGCTCAAAAACATCACCACAGTCACTATACAAAATTATCTGCTGGAGAAGCTATGCAATCTCGGCGTGCTGCAGGGACCAGGCCTTCAGCCCTCAGCGTCGCCTGATGTCGGTGGCCAGGAGAGAGGACTTTGTAAGCAGTGCGCGAGAAAGCAGAAGCGCGTAAAGAGGGCGGGGTCCGTGCTAGGCTAAAAACAAGCCCTGGCCTACCAGCCGGCTCTCCTTTCCATCCTGCTGTCCAGTGTCTGCTCCCTGGACAATAAATTGGATTACAGCAAACTACACGGCGTGAGTTTAGCAAAGCGCACACACACTCAGAGAATCCAATGCCATTTTAAGACCAGCAGAGACATGTGGCGCATGTGGCAGGGCATCCAGGCTATCACCAACTACAGGTCAACATCACCTGCCTGTGACAGTAATTCCTCCCTTCCAGATTTTCTGAACGATTTCTACGCTCGGTTTGAGGCACAAAACGGTGTAACGGCGAAGAAGACCACCCCTCCTCCCAACGACTGGGTGCTGTGTCTAACCACGGCCGATGTGAGGAAGACTCTACACAGAGTTAACCTGCGGAAGGCTGCTGGACCAGACATCATTCCTGGTAGGGTGCTCAGAGGATGTGCAGACCAACTGGCAGATGTTTTCACAGACATGTTTAATATCTCTCTGAGCAGCACCGTAGTTCCAACGTGCTTCAAGGCCACCACCATCGTCCCCATGCCAAAGAAGTCTCCAGTGTCCTGCTTCAATGACTACCGTCCCATTGCACTTACACCTATCATCATGAAGTGCTTCTAGAGGCTCGTCATGAGGCACATTAAGACCCTGCTCCCTCTCTCACCAGACCCCCTGCAATTTGCTTACCGCCCTAACCGCTCAACAGACGACGCCATCAACACCACCCTCTACCTGGCCTTCACCCACCTGGACAATAAAAACACATATGTTCAAATGTTTTTCATAGACTTCAGTTTAGCATTCAACACTATCATTCCTCAGCACCTGACTGGAAAGCTAAACCTGCTGGGCCTGAACACCTCCCTCTGCAACTGGATCCTGGGCTTTCTGACTAGGAGACCTCAGTCAGTCCGGATTGGGAACAGCATATCCAACACCACCACACTGAGCGCTGGGGTCCAACAGGGCTGTGTGCTCAGTTCATTGCTGTTCACTCTGCTGACTCTTTATATTTACATTTAGCAGACGCTTTTATCCAAAGCGACTTACAGTGTGAAGAGAACATAGAAGTGAAAAATCCAAAAACGACAAAAAACATCAGCCATACTTATATACAATTTTACCCGAAGTACAATATTCCAGTATTCCAGTGTTAGGTGTGGTGCCTGTGGGGAGAAAGAGGAAGGGTTAGTTATAAGTTTTTTTCATATAGTAGTTATGCATGTGTTAGGCATTCCTGGAAGAGACTGATTTTTAGTAGTTTATTGAATGCAGTGGGGAATGCGGCAGACCGAATAGAGTTAGGAAGAACATTCCACCAGTGAGAGATACTGAACGTGAAGCTGCGAGTAGGAGGTTGTGTGCCCTTAGAGGATGGTATGGCAAGTCTATGTTCATTTGCTGAACGTAGGGATCTAGAGGGAGTGTATATGTGAATGAGGTTGTGCATGTAAGATGGTGCAGAGCCAGTAGTGGCTTTATAAGCCAGGAGTAGGCATTTGATTTTGGTGCGTGCAGCAACTGGTAGCAAGTGAAGGGAAATAAGCAGGGGTGTCACATGTGCTCTTTTTGGTTCTTTGAAAACCAGGCGAGCATTGCAGTAGTCCAACATAGAGATGACAAGGGCCTGGACAAGGAGCTGTGTTGTATGTTCGGCGAGGTATGGTGTGAGTTTTCTAATATTGTACAGGGCAAACCTGCATGAGCGTGTTGTTCTGGTAATGTGATCTGAGAATGTTAGTTGGTCGTCAAAAACTACACCAAGGTTTCTGGCTGTCCTTGTTGGTGGTAAAGTTGTGGAACCAAGCTGGACTCTTGGCTGTGTAGCAATGCACAGCTCGAATCACATCATCAAGTTCGCAGATGACATGACTGTGGTGGGTCTCATCAGCAAGAACGACGAGTCAGCATACAGAAAGGAGGTGCAACAGTTAACGGACTAGTGTAGAGCCAACAACCTGTCTCTGAACATAGACAAAACTAAAGAGATGGTTGTTGACTTCAGAAGAGCACAGAGAGACTACTCTCCATTGAACATTGGCGGCTCCTCCATGGAGATCGTCAAGAGCACCAAGTTTCTTGGCGTCCACCTGACAGAGAACCTCACCTGCTTGCTCAACACCAGTTCCATAACAAAGAAAATCCAGCAGCGCCTGTACTTTCTGTGAAGGCTGAGGAAAGCACATCTCCACCCCCATCCTCACCATGTTTTACAGAGAGACAATTGAGAGCATCCTGAGCAGCTGCATCACTGCCTGGTTTGGGAATTTCACCGCAAGACCCTGCAACAGATAGTGAAAACAGCTGAGAAGATCATCAGGGTCTCTCTTTCCTCCATCACAGACATTCACACCTCACGCTGCATCCGCAAAGCCACCAGCATTGTGGATGACCGCACACACCCCTCACACCTCACAAACACTTTTTACCCTCCTGCCGTCTGGTAAACGGTACCGAAGCATTCGGGCCCTCACGACCAGACTATGCAGTAGTTTTTCCCGCATGCCATCAGGCTCCTAAATACACAATAACCATTTGCAATTTGCACTACTTGCCATTGCACTATTAAATATTTGCACTACTGACACTCTTGAACACTATTTTTTAAACACACACTAGTGTTGTGCCAAATACAGAACTGTATATTGGTCGGCGCTGCACTGGGACCTACTATGTCATTGTCTGTCCCTGTAGTCACTGTACTGTCTTGTGCTGTCTGTTTGTTTATTTATATAGATTATGTAAAACTGTTCATTCTAGTTTTGTGTTGTTCTGTGTTGTTCACTGTAGCACCTTGGTCCTGGAGAAACGTTGTTTCGTTTCACTATGTACTTGTATATGGCTGAAATGGCAATAAACTCCACTTTGACTTTGATGGCCATCACAGTCATAGTGCCATGGCAGAAGGAAGTATGTTACTGCTAAATGTGCTCATTAAATTTACCCAAGTAGCTTCATACTTGTACAGAAAAAGAAGATATATTAAAATTGCTAAACTGTGAACAGATTCTTGATTTTAATAGTGTTGCCATGGCGAGGCAATTAATTTATGGCAAATAGACAAACAGGAAGTGTCTCATATCTTCTGCATGCATTTAATGATCTACCTTAAACTTGCAAAATATGTTTGGTGTTGTGGCAGCAGGAAACGTGTAAATTTAAACAGACGTACTTATAACAGCCTTTAAAATAGTCCTCAGTTATTTTCAGTATTAAATGCACTTGATAACCATGCATTGTTGTCTGAGAAACACCAGGTGGCGACGACGCCGAAGTGCTTGGACCCATCATTGCTTGCAGCTATATTTACATAGTTGAAGTGTCAAGGTGTGAGGTAATTTACAGCATAGAAGTGACAGTGGAAACAGTACTAGAGTACTAATAGACAGTACTAACAGAACTTGTGAAAATACGGTAAGAGTGACAGTGTCCCTAGAATATTAAAATTATGTAGCTAATGTCAGGTCTTTCACTCTCTCTCTCTCTGTGTCTCTGTCTTTCTCTATTAGTAGGTGCTTCTTAATTCCCCACTTGCATTCCACTGCCGCACTTATCCTTTCTTTCTGACATGTAAGGGGCTTGTTTTTCACCTATCAGATCTGTTGATGGGATTCTTTGCTGATGCGACACACGGGCTCCGCCCCCACAGTCCTTATACAAACTCAGAGTTCTGCGTGTGACGGCCATTATGGAGTCTGTGCTGTTAGTTTGTATTTTTCAGACCTGTGGGGTGTTCGGATCCAGTGACGGTTGAATTTGGCACTTTAAAGACGTGTGTTATTCAGCAGATATGTGGTGTTTACAGTGTAACTCTGAAAAAACACAGTCTCTGCTTGAGCTGGAGCATAACAGCTGGTAAGACTGGACTATAACTAGTGTTTGTGTGAAAGACCAGCTCCAAGCTGGTATTTAAGCAGTGAAGTAGCTTATCGATTTATTTAAAATGCATGGCATGAAAATCAATCTGATTTGTTCACATTGCTGTTTGTGAATTAAGGCACCAGATATGTGTTGTTGAAAGCCTGTATGTACACAAGCTTCTATTTAGAGCAGAATTCATTTTTTTAGTTTTTAGTTATGTACACTGGCAGGACACTGTACACAGCCTCATGTTGTGGTTTATTTATGATGTCCAGTGTTGTTTTGGTGTTGCAAAGATGTAAGGTCATTTGTTATTCCATAAACACTTCAGATTAAATTAGTTTGACTCTGGACTCTTTTTCTTTAATGCTTTTTATTCTTGTTTGTCAGCTTTGATCTTGTGGTGATGAAATTGTTGTTGTTTCAGGATTTAGTGCCTGAGCCATGAGTGTGTATTGTTTTGGTGCAGTGTTGTTTCCTATGTCACATTTCATCAGTGTTGAGCTTTATAAGAGAAGAACAGAGAACAGGAGAAGGAACAGCTGTTTCCTGTGCTGGAGGACATCTAGTGTTTGGTATGTTTCAGGCACATATGGAAATCTACTCCGGACTACCAACACACACACATATACGCACACACACACACAAATCTGATGTCTGTTTTTCATTCACATGTTAAACCCCTCGAACTCTCGTAGATGTTTCCTGCCACTCTTCTCATTCTCCTGTTCATGTGGAATGTTGGAATGTTTACAACATCATCCATTTGCACTCCCATGTCATGTGTGTATCCTTGTATCCTCTTTTTACATTATCCCTGACACCCTTTGTGTTGTTCCAAATGTATGTCACTTGCTTTTTTTCTGTGGAACACAAAATATGATATTTTGAAAAATCTCTGGGTTGATGTTTTTTGTACAATTCGGAATGGGTTTAAAAAATGACAAAGTTGTGTAAAAGTAATGCAGATTATACAAGTGGTATGTTCCAAACTTCTAAAGCGATATGATGAGTTTATTAGTTCAAGACTTAGGGTAAGTGTACCCATTAAGCCCAGGCACCATTTAAGCCCACTTGCAACTTTGACTTCAAATATAAAAAAAAGAGGGTCTTGTTTTACTTATTATTTTATAAAATCCGACAACTTCTTACTAACATGTCAGTATTTGTTGAACACCAATCACATTTGTAATTGTTGAGTTAAGCCCAACCATATTCATGCTGTCTCAAAGGGGCTCACTTTAAGTCGCCTCAAAACTTTGGTGTTTTGGGACCCCTCAGAAAAAATTATCTCACAACTATTTTCAACCCTTAATTTGCAAAGTACATCCATATTATGTAATTTAATTTAAATATTAATGATTTGATTTTTGTGTATTATGAAGTTGTTCTTAGTTAATTTGATCTATTTGGTTTTATTTAGAAAGATGAATTTTGCTAGTTGGCATAGCGAGCAAATCACAAGGTCAAATCAGTAGTCGTGATATGCACAACGCGGCTGGAGTATTAAAAATATTAAGTGTATGAACTAAATGTTTTCTGATGCATTTCACATCAATATATCAATTAAAGCATAATAACTGGTTTGGGTTAGTTAAATATTTTTATTAGTTTTTTTCAAGGTGGGCTTTAATGGTAGAGTGACTCATAAAGCAGATAGCATATGCAAACTTTCTATGAGAACAACCTCAAAAATTCTGAAGATGGGACATAAAAAGAGTTACTATGAAATCATGTTAAAATCGTAATATGTTCCAAACATAAATATATATATATATCTTTTTTATTTTGGTGTGAAAATGTCTTTATTTCCTCAGTAATCACTGTAGAACCATTTAAGCCTAGTATGTTCCATTTGTATTTAAATAGGAAATTGCTGAAAGTATGATGTTTGTTACATTTTTTTTCTGTAATTCAGTGACTTTGCAATTCTTTGCTATTCTTATCTCCCTGACATCATTAACTAGACTAATGATGTCACATCACAAATAATTATACACATCACACATAATTGTGGTTGTGGGCTTTTTGGAACACACATGGGCTTAAATGGTACTTCGGCCAGACTTTTGACTTTATTCATAGAATTTCTTTAATTGGTTTTTTAAAATATGCATAACTAAATGAATATACTTTCAAATGAGAGAATAATCCTTCATTTTAACAAATAATCATGTTTATAAACCATCTTAGTATGTATGAAAAATACGTGAATTTAGATTTTGGTGGGCTTAATGGGTACACTTACCCTATAGCATAAACTTTCAGATGAAGAGGTCTCTATGATTTGTAGTGCACACCCCCGAAAAATTTAAAGGTTAAAAAAAATTGATATACTAATCAATTTATTATTTAAATATTTCAACAGCATCAGTTTTTTGATTGATAGTATTAACCTGATGTATGGAGAAACAGAGCAGTGGACTGCGGTGTATTCACATTTCTAATGTTCTGTTGAATCTGATGTTCTGCAAGTTCATGGGACAGCGTCTAGTGTTCATCAAATCACACTTTTTTGCCTGTACACTGTAAATATTAATGGATTCTTAAAGCACATTTAAAGGTTCCTAAGATGCCATTATAGGGAACCTATATAAAACCTTTAAGTTCTCTGGAAAACTTCCTCCATGAACTCTAAAGACCAAATCATTGGTTTCTTCAGTAACCCCAACGAAGAGAAAGGTTTCAAAGAATGTGAACTGGATAATGAAACTCACTGAGCACACAAATAAGATAGTTAAGACCCCTTTAAAAGATAGGTTTTTCAGAAAACCAAATCTGTTTGATTTTACAGTGTGCTGTTTTTTGAAGTACCGTATTTAAAATTCTTGGACAGTGTAATGAGGCCGACACTTGAGCGTGTTTGTAGAATCCAAACACGGGTTTATTCAAACAAAGCCAAATCACAAAACAAGAATCAAAATGTCCAAACAGGCAGGGGTGAGGGCAGGCGGCAAACAGGCAATAGCGGAATACAGGCAAGGGTTGAGGCAGGCAGCAAACAATCAGAATAACAATAGGCAGGCAAGGTCAAACTCAGAAAGAATCATACACTTGATAACAGACAATGGAAAACGCTCTGTATGCAGTGACAATACTGGCAATACGTCACAATGATGTGGAGCATGTGCTCCACTTAAATAGTCCCAAACAGGAACAGGAAGCAGAGGGAGCAAACAGTCAGTGTTCTGGCGAGAGCTCCCTCTGCTGGCGGGGAGGAACAGGCCGTGCTATTACAGAACCCCCCCTCTACAAGTACCTCTTGTACTTGTGGGATGGAGGAGTCTGACCGAGCCGGTAGAGCACTTGGTCTGACGACACCGGCTCGGTTTCATGGACGACCCTCAGCTCAGTCGCATTCTCCTGCGATGGCTCGTCGGTCACCTGGAACTCGAATTCTCCGTCAGGTGTAGGTTCGACCAGTGGCTCTGGAATGATGGAGGGCTGGGCACTGGGTCTGGAGTGGGGCTGACGTCTTTCTCGACGGCCTCAATGGTCA
>JAZGTK010010777.1:0-16135 GCA_036877625.1 Ambastaia sidthimunki | reverse complement strand
TAGAAACAAAAGTGTCCTGGAATAATGTGAGTGTACTTCAATCTTGGCAGGTTTTCAGGGGGTCTCATACTAGAAATCAAGTGTGGAAGCAATCACTCTTTCACTTTGATTGCTCTGGTTCAGTGATGTAAATAGTTCTGTGTATGCATGCTCTCCAGAGTAGTCTATACCCATTCATCAACACAACTGACACATGGAGACAAAATCAAATGAACATTTAATGCCATACCAGTCTTTGGAACACCAAACCATCTTTTTAATTCTTCTGTTGAATTCATTTTTTCTGGATTATTCTAAGATAATTTCAGATTAAATAAATATATTTAGAATAAATAAACTGGATTTAGGGCTGCTTGGAAACAAAACGAGGAATTTTCTAAGAAAGACATTTAAGAAACCTTAGAAACCATAAGCTGCTCCATCGTTGGGCTAGTGAAGTGACCCCTACAGTATGATTTAGAAAATCTTGGAATAAATTGCCCAAGTTTATACTGCCTTCAAAAAGTTATGATAATATAGCATGATAATGAAAACGTTATGATATTATAATAATAATTATATAATAATTATTTAATTAATTATTAAAATAATTATTATTTTTAAAATGCCTTAAAAATGGATCTTATAACATTTTTTACAACATATTTTGGTCACATTACATTATATTAACTCCTTTTCACAAATTAGTTATCTCTTAGATATTTTATGTACTAATAAAGTCCATTTTATTAGAATTCTGACAGACCAAAGCACCAGAGCTATTACCACAGAGCCACACTGTACAGTCTCGCTTTCATCACATGGGGCTCAGAAGCAGAGGAAAGAACAACATGCCGCCAGTATGAAGAATCAATAATTTAATAACTTCTTTCACACTCATCATTTTTTATCTAATTACACCAGCAGTGGATATCACTTTCAAAGATGATAACAGTGGACTTCATTGTAGGATCTAGTAATATTTAACAATGGTTTGTACCTCAAATTGTTCAGAATTTATATAATGGATGTGTATCAAAAAGGTTAACTGATGGATTTAAAAAGGATTTCTGTAGAATATCAATAATTACAATTACATCAATAATGGTAGAAGCACAATTTCTTTTGTTGTGATTGCGAACCTTTTGTGTAGTTTTTCACTTAAATAAAATGTGCTGTCTACTATCAACCCTAACTAAAGGAACCATCTTTGTTTATGTCATGGTTATTATTACCGCTTTTAAATGTCAATATCTTTGTCAGTTCAATGTTGAATATGTGTGTGTGTGTGTGTGTGTGTATAACCACACATATTATTTATATTGTTAGGGTTAGCACTCTCAGCTCAGTCACACAACAGATGGCAAAATACACAAATTTACCAGCCCATCATAACCATCATGTGACAGTTGAGAAAGGGTGTGCCTGGCTTTAGAGTATCAGTTAGTACAGTATGGCAAAAGATGGAAAACCTCTGATTAAGTGTATCATGACATAATGCTGCAATTCTCAACTGAAGGGGTGCATGGGAGAGGCCATTTTACACCTTTATGCATAAACATTGTTTAAAACAGCTGTCTTGTTTACTCATACTGAATTTTACATAACGCTGACTTTATAAAAAGCATGAGTGAAAATAAGTGAATGTATATAATGTTATATACATGTCATACATTATATACCTCTCATACATTTCATGTTTACAGATATAATTGCATCATATAACAAACAGGATTGTGTTACATTTAGGTTTGAAATAAAAAATGAATTGAGTAATGTAACAAATCGGCATAAATTTTCCCCACATAAGGCAAAATTATCCTAAATTTGTTCTGCTCATAGACTGTTGTGTCCTGCCAGATCCTGATTCAATCCAATCAAAGCAAATTAATTTATTACTACTTTGATTTTTCAAAGTGTTTCAGAGTGGTTTTTTTTTTACAAATTTATAACTGGCTATAATTTTTATAAAAAGCCTGTCTATAAACATAAAAAGTTCCATATAAAGAATAGAAGAAACAGAATGCCCAGCACAAATGTATCATTATAACTTAAATGAATGTATAAATGTATCTACCATACACCTTATAAACTGATTAACAGTATTGTATGTAATGTATAGTAACTATGGTAACCACAAATAGTAACACTTTAAAACAGTAATACTAAGAACTAATTTTAACACAAATTACATACAACAATAATAAAACAATGGGAGCAGCTTATAATAGGTACCCATACAATACATATACACTATTATACACTATTTTGCAGTATACAGTATGTTCAGTTTGAGTGGTTCAAGGTTCAGGCTCATTTTATTCATATTTCATTTGAATCACTCTGCTTATCCAAAGCTGATATAGATGCATGCTGTCAATTTTATTTCTGTCTGGTTTTTTTCTCACCCGTGAAGGCACAGGAAAGACTAACTCTCACCTGGCAGATATAGCCAAAAAATTTAATTCACCTTAACAAAACTGTAGGGTGAAACCCATTTCCTCACCCATTTGTGCATGGAAAATGTACCATAAAATATGCATGATTGATATCAGTGAGGCGACATCATTCACCTAGTTACAGGAGCAGTCTTTATTGCATCAGATTTCACACTAAGCTTACCAGGGAATGCCACAACGGCCTATAAAATAATCCTGTCTGAGACAGTTCATCATTTTAAACAACAAAGGTGAATGAGAACGCACTGTTATTTAAAACCTAACAAAAAAAGTCTGGCACTAATGCATGTTAGGCTGCTCGCCAACAGTTCACTCTGTCTGTCTGCTAATGTTACCTGCTGCCACATATATTTTCCCAGCATGCATTTGTTTCTTTGAGTGGGAATCAGTTTTGGGAATATTGCTGTATAATTTAAGAAAAATGGTAAATTTATTGGTGTGGTATAAAATCCAGGACCCACAGTCTGGGATCGGAAAACCATTATGCTGAGAGATACGATAAATCAGTAAAAATGAATAGGACTGCACTATCCATTTAAACACAATTCATCTGGAACTGATTCCTCAGCATAATCATCTATCAGTGTATCATGTACTGTGCAAGCGGAAATGATTATCTCTGTGAGATCTCCTTTTTGGGTACATTTGCAAAATATATAAAATAAAAAACATGTACTGTTTCCTTTGGGGTTTTTAATTGTAAGAG
The DNA here is from genome assembly GCA_036877625.1 of Ambastaia sidthimunki. Lineage (NCBI taxonomy): Eukaryota > Metazoa > Chordata > Actinopteri > Cypriniformes > Botiidae > Ambastaia > Ambastaia sidthimunki. The sequence goes on along the minus strand of JAZGTK010010777.1, from coordinate 12,991 downwards.
TTTAATATCTGGGTTTACCAAGCAACCAACTAGGTTTGAAAAGAGTCTTAAAAAAAACCCTGTGGTGAAAATCAAGTTGCTGTTATTTATATTTTTATGTGGTGTTTTTGATAGGCTTTCAGATAAACCATCTATACATTTATCAGTCACTGACATTCTGACATACTGTTTCTCCTTAAAACTGCAGTTTGCCAAAGACATTCTCAGAAATTTGGTTTGAAACCAACCTGCTTTCTATGTCCCAAACATGTTGTAACCAATCAGTCAAACAGGTGGACTGAACGGATCAGGTAGTCCAAGCTTATGTGATTAACTGGAGGCGGGGATTAATTTGCATATTCATATTTATGTTATGTGCACACTAAATGAGCAAGGTGTAAAGTTTAAAGATTACATTGAAGCTATTTTAAGGCTTGAAGAAAATATTTTCACAGTAAAATACATTTAAATATGTCATTTTGGTGAATACAAATTTTTAAGGGATTAACCTGGGATCCATAAAGATTTGTACATACATAACAGGGTTTTAAGAAGCTGCCCATACATTGGTATTATACATGGTATCAGTTGTTGGAAAAACACATAATGCATACCTACAAAATATTACTTGAATAACCGGTTTTAAAATTACTTAAAAATCTAAAAGTAAAAAATGAGTTTAAGTAAACTCTAATAACAAATTCATTCAAAATCTAAAATATATTAGCATAAAAAGTGAGATATCCATATTTTTCTTCTCTTGCATCAGGGTCAAAACTGAACTTTCTATTAAGTGGCAATATTTGTTCCCTGAAAATGATTGTTATTTTAACCCCTTTATGAGGGTTACTACATCACTGCAATTAGCTCTTTTATAACATATAATAACACCATGTTGATGACTAGCTTTACATCACTTTATCAAAGTGTAGCTATAAAAGATGATTATCTCCCTCTAGCATGACACACTAATACTCACAAAGCTTAATCCAGTCAACAGTACATGCCTCATCCTGGCTTGCCCCTTAATTACCTCATTCTTACAACTGGAACAACCTCTTGTTTACTGTTTTAACCTCACTCGACTTGTTAACGGTGCTCAAGAACAACATAACTTTTTAAAGGACTCTTAAAACAGTTTTTCTAAGGAAACCCAACAGTGCGGCGTAAATGTCACTACTGTGTGAAATGTGGCACGGTGTTGTGAAGGCCAGCACAACAAACCTTTCAAGTATGACAGATACAGACCCGTGAAGAACACTTAAAGTTAACCGAATTGCGGCCAGTACAAATTGCAATACATCAAATACTGAAAAAATGCACTGTTTTCTGCAACTATAAACTGGATTCAATGTTCGGCACAACGTAAATAATCATCCTGAATGCTGTCTGTGAAGATTACAACTGTGTAAAGGCTTATTATCCTACAGATTACATGTGTTAAAGACTTGTTCACTGGCTTGGCCTACAAGTGTCTCCTTCCTAGGTAAGAAGGACAGTGCTGACGTGAGAGGACAGTCAGGACCCTGATTAAGTGGCGAGAAGAGACCTCATTCTAATCAGGGGCATTAAAACCATCCTCTTCAGCTGCCCTCCATATGCTGAAGGGTTTACTTTACATACGTTTTATATATAGGGCGATATTAGATATATTTTTTATAATTATATTTATTATTAATATTTACTATATTAGATGACAAAATACTCAATACAAGTATAATAGCTCAATACAAGCCTGAAATGTGCTGTGCAAACTCTTATGATCAGGCTGACATGTACTTGGAGCATGTTAAAAATAACCTCTTTTCTTTAAAGGTTATGTAGAGCAGCAGGTGCTACACATGGTCATGAACTGCATGAGGTTTGGTGGACTTCCTGAATTTAACTCTTATTATATGTGTAATGTAAAAATGATTTTGCAACAAACCGTTTTTGAAGCTGAAAGAAGGAGGTAGGAAGTTTGGAATTCTTTATCAGAGAAGATATATTTATATATTTATTATTAGAGATTATTTAAAAAAAAATATTTTACATAATTATTTTAATTATTGTAAGATTATAAAAAAACTAAATGTAGTCAATGCTGAAGTTTGGAATTTAGTCATAAGCATTTCAGTCTAAGGTTTCACAGTGCAGTTATAAAGTATAAAATATATAAAAGTATAAAAAAAACTTCCAGTGTTACTATCACAGTGTTTTTTTTTTTTTATAATTAGGAAGCACATTTGTAAAAAGAGGAAAACATGATTTAAAATAAAAACAATTCCAACTATATTTTAGCCATGTCTTTAAATCCATTACAGAAAGCATTATTTGAGGCCACCACAGGCTTAATGCTTCTTGATCACATTCAGCTTAAAGGTTTCAACGGAGATTTAAACTTAGATCACTAGTTCCAGTGTCTAGAGAGCTAACAATTACACTATGGATCCCAGCCTCTTCTAGACTATCACTGCTAAAAACCTTAAACTTAGTAAAACTAAGTTCAGAGCAATGCTCTGACCTAGTTTATGTCTTTTGTTTCACTGTGGTTCATATAGGGCTCAAACACTTAACCTTAGCATTATTAGCACCACCTGCTAATTGGCTAAGCTTACCAGCCACACTGTTAATGCATGGCTCAAAATCACATTTATCATGGATCACAACAACATAAAGAATTCATAAAACATCAAGTTAAATGGTAAATTGAGATGTGTTAAGCATTAATGAAAATGTACGGGAAATAGCAAAATATGTGACAAGTACGATATGTGTGTCTCAGTGGGCCATGTGTCATATTTAAATGTTTATGTCTTTATGTTTACAGTCATTGTTTGTTTTTGCACCCCTTGGGTACCTTCATCTGATCTTTGAGGATATTCCCCCAGAGTAGATCATCATGAATTACTGCTTGATTCAACTACATTCACATTTTGGTTTTCAAATTTTTTTATCAGAATGACATGAGACATTTTTGAGATTTTTTTTTTTTGTTTAAGGAGATCTTAAGGTTGAAAACTAACACTTGGTAAAAAAAAAAAAATAAAAAAAAACCAAGAGGCAGTTTTAAATATTTGTAATTCTGTGTATTTATCTTATTGTAGCAAAATCTTTTGAACACAGAAATGGTTTAGAATGATTTAGTCTTTTACTTTTTTCTACAACTCCAAAGTGAAAAATGTGACTATGAAGCTTCACATACACTCGCATGTTATAACAATACATTAAATCACCTTCTCACTTTTCTGACCAGGAAATTAGGAGAATCACTGTACAGATTACCATCATACATTCTTTGATATTTTTTATACAAAAAAAATCATTTAATCATATACCAAGAGCATTAACAAATCAACAACAGATGTCCTAATCTATAATGGCTTAGATGTTTAGTTTAAAAATTAACAAAAATAAATGAAAAATAATAATTACAATAAAAAGTCTGTTATGTTAGCCATGTCTTTGTGTACAGTAGATGCTTGTGACAATAAAACATAATCCAAACCATATACACTATTTGTATTTTTTTTTTCAGACAAAATAAAGGCAATAAAGCTGTCAGCTTAAAAATAGAAAAATAAAGATTTTTGCAAAATAAGAAAAATAGACATTGCATGTTATGATCTTTTCGGCAAAACTTCCTATGAACATCTGATCTATAGTACACAGTAAATGTTCTTAAAAAAGGCAATATAATGTCTGCAATGTAATTTAATAGTGGATAGAATAAAAGTGTAAATACAATTCACATCATTTATATTTAAAAAAAACTTTCAAAACAATGTGTCATATTTTAAAACTTAAGGGACAGGGCAAGATTAAGAAGTTCACAAAAACTTGACCCTTTATACAAAAAAAGATCCCAATTTAATCCTTCCTCCCTTTCAAAACCCTGTCCCCTGGCTACCCTGTAATAAACGGTAGCAAAGTTTTGTCATAATATCTTACGGCATAAAAGTCACCAGTAAATGTATATATGCTGTTCTCTAGATATGTTCATAGGAAGTATCACCAGATTTTGAAATGATAACATCTGATATAACTACTATACATGATTTATAACATTTTGTGTTAGCCATTTTAATTTATCTATTACTTTTCATTCATCAACTTACAATACACTAATAGCAGGACCGTCCCCATGGAGCAACCTGAGGTGAAGTGCCATTCTCGAGGGCACAATGATGATGGTTACTGTTCATTTCATGATTCATCAATATGTGAAATTAAATATGTCACAACCATTTGGCACTAATTGGGGTTTTGATGGAAAACTCTTATCCAGATCTTATTCTAAATGTCTGCCTGTCACAACATATTGTCTACCGTAAGACTGTAACCTACATTCCAGACCTAGTTCTTGAGGGACATGCCTTTATAGGCTTTTGTGGAGAATGCAGTGTTTATGACTTTATGATCATTACTGAGTGAGTCAACTAGCATAAAATTTTAGAAGTTCATTGTACCTTTGAATACTTTTAAAAAACAAGTAGTGTGGCAGTACCATAGTAAAATGATGGTATCAGACGATAATGCCACCTTTGATATATTTCATAGGAACTGATTACCATATACAAATGCCATATTTAAATAATACCACAGTGTATTTAAAATAATTTCATGGTATTAACATGGTCCAAAACATGATGATACTGTATTAAACAGGATATTTGACACTTCTTGGTACAAGTGTACAGAGTACACCTCTTGTTTAGTTATGTTATGTATTGGTGAAATTTGTAATGTTTATTAAACATGCATCTGACAATTCTCAGAGTTCAGAAACTAATAGTAAAAATAACAACTTTATGTACTGCTAAACTGAAAAGAGCGGCACAAAATGACACAAAACATTATGGACAATTTTCAGATTTTTTTCTGAAATATAGTTTCCAACTCATACAAAATGTACTTAATGGTATGACACTGGGTACAATACGAGAGATGATTTAAAAATAACCTACGAAATTTCATTACATTTGCATTTCTTTTTTTTATTTAACCTGCTAAAGATATAGTCACATTTCATGAGAACTTTTGGTCCTTTGTGATGCACATCCACTTTGCTGAAGAAAGCCCTCGTGGCAAACTGCAGTGCACAGTCGGATAATTTCTCTCTTTTATCCCCACTGCTTCTCCGAGATACTGTCATATCCTTTCTTTGTGGGTATTTATTCATTTCTGCTCTAATGCTTAAAGGCGACACCCCTCATTTAGGTTTTAAAAAACATGGCCAGCCCTGGCCTTGGCTGCTTGCCTAATTCAGACACATCCCTTTGAACTTCTTTGTGATCAAATGGACAGAAGGACAATATCATTGACATGGAAAATCATGCATGCACAGTCATGTCCAGACAGGTGTCTTTTCATGGCCAATCAAGTCCTTCTTGATGTCATGTGATACAGCAAGTTCATTTCCTTTTCATCTGACAAATTTAGAGAATGTTGTTTTTTTGTTGTTGTTCTTGTTTTATTTGGCAGAGCTAATCATTATATTCCAGTCAGACTGTACTCTCCATGACCCACTCAGAGCTATCAAATGTTGCTTTATCACCTTCCCCCTCGCTCTCATCACACTGTAGAAGCATTCCATTAACAGATAGACTCCTCTTAGTCCAAATGCTGCTGATGCGCCGTGGGTAGCTAAGGCACTGCGAAGCACCAAAGTCACCCATGTCAAAAGAGTGGCTGCGCTTGGGCTTGTTTTCTGATGGCAGCATTACAAGCCTCCCAAGCCTGGACTCTCCGTGACCTAGCAGAGGCTCTTTATCAGTGGGGGGTCTCATGGCCATTGTCATGGTCCCTGAGGAAGAAGGCCCTCCTGTATCTCTTGTGGGAGCCCTCAGATCAAGAGAGGCAAATGCCCCAAGTAGGTTGTCCAGCTGTGGTCGTGTCTTGATTGATGACTGCTTCCACCTGTTGGGCAAGGTGCTGGACTCGCCATGCCGATTAAAGGACTCAACTTTGTCACTGCCAAGGGAGTCAGCTGAAGAAGATGAAGATGACGAGACACTACTCTGCAAGGAGCCACACTTAAACTCCACCACTTCATCGCGCATCACCACTACAGTCTTTGGAGCTTGTGATGTAGGAGCACCATTGTTAAGCCGCTGCGCTGGCTGTGGTCTACCATTGGTCTGGGAGTAGGTGTTGCTCACTGTCACCAACTTTGTAACTTGCAAACCACTGTTTACTTTGTAGCGAACCATAAGAATGACGATGAAAACCAAAAGAATGGCCACAATCACTCCACCAATGACCAAAATCATGGTACCTCCTAAAAACTGACTGTGCATTGACTGGCAGCGGGGATACTCATCACGCGTCTCAAACTGCACACAGCCCACTATGTTTGTTGCAGTCAATGTGGTGGCAGTGTCTTCCCAGATGGCCAGCACGCACAGATCATACTGCATTCCTGGCATCAGATTGTTGACCAAGAAGGATTTGCTGGTCATCGGAATCATCCTGTGAACAAAAGGGGAAAACATTTATATTAACTTTGACTTTGAGAGAAGCTATTCATTCACAAAAATTGCAATATGTTAATATATCACAATGACGTTACAATAGAGAAACAGTTTTTGTTATGCCTTATTTTGGATTTAATACACACGATGCACTGCGTGCAGGCACAAAAACAATCATTAATCCTTTTTCTATGATGGAAACTTAATTACTTGGAAGTTGCTGATCATATCAACCTTTCATATTTCAGCTAAATTAAATTATTTTGAAATGAGGTTTATAGTGCAGACAATACAGACAGAGATAAAAAGTTTTTTTGTGGCAATAATGGGAATATCACTATTTGCAAATATCCTTGACATGCAAATGATATTCACCCTGGATTTAATCGCAGAGCTGTTGTCAGCACTGAATCTATTAAACAAAGACTTTTTTCTGTATGCTAAAAAAAAACTAGGGAATGTTCTCACTGTCGTGTTGCAAAATGTGTTATGATCTTTAACTAAGGATGAAAAATGAACAAAGCATTGTGAACATTTCAAAAGAAGAAAATTGACAAAAATAAAGCAAAGCAATATTACAATGTCAGAAGCATTTAACAGTTCTTTGTTCAATTCAAGTGTAAATAAATGAATAAATACACTGTATGCATTATTATCCTGTAATTAAAAGGGACTTAATTTACCCAAAATTTACCCATTCTTTTGTTGTTCCAAAGCTGTAATTAATTTAACTAAGTTTGATGGTGTAGCACAAGTGGTAGAGCATTGCGTTATATCAGTGCAACAATCGTGGGTCCGATGCCAGGCAACACATATTGAAAATGTGCACCCTGAATGCACTGTAAATCATTTGCCATATGCCTAAATGTTAACGTAAATTTTGAGATTTGGAAATCACAAACATTGCATTGGACCGTTGTATTCATAGTGATGTCAGGGAAGTATATGTGTTCCAATATATGTCAGCAGTCCCCCAGAACAAGCCAAAGGTAACAGAGGACCAAACCAACAATGTTGTAAAGTAAGAAAGGGCCAATTCTCCTCTGGCAGATTAACAATGCTAACTAAACAAACGATGAATGATGTTATAGAAGCTAACCAAGCTGTTAGCAGGCAGATAAATTATTAAAACATTATTCAAGAAGTCTGTGTAAAGTGGCACATACTAAATTCATTGTTTTTGATTGGTGGGGATGATGTTGAGCTTCCTTTTGTTATGGCTACAGGCTAATCAGCCTATTCTGTCTTAGATCGTGAATATGTTTATGCAAGAGCACAATGTTTCTGTGTTTGTTTGGCCATGTACTGGGGCTTGTGGCTTTGTGTTTGGCCATGGCTATGTGTCTGCTATGTGTCATTAGTTTACTTCTCTGAGCAACATCTAGCTCCTACTTGGTTTCCAGGATTCCTGTTGCTTTCTTATTGTGTTCTGGGTCCTCCAGGAGGTGATGCTTAAGATGTTTGACTGTAGCAAACTAAACAGCCTTGTGCTAGAGTCAAATTATTTTTTAGAAAATGTGCCTGTATACAATATGTAATATTTAAACAGTTTGTAAATTTAAGTAAGAATCTCCATCTCTTTGCTATGATAGTAGGTGGTTTGTTTTTATATGTTGTTAATGCAATGTTTCCAAAAGTCAAATTTGTTAATATATATTTGTCAATTGGTGTATACTATATTCACTGTTCTTTGATGGGTGAAGATGAAGTTGAGCTTCAGGCAAGATCAGAACTAGGTGTGTTACTTTATTGTTAGGTCTGTTACTCAAGCTGTCAAGCTGACCAATGTGTTAAAGAGATGAGTGTTTACCTTGGAAAAAGTTTAGAAAAATATCTACAACCTTGTGAGGAGACAGACCTCTATTAGGCCCTCAGGTATGCACTTTTGATTTTTGAGACACAGTCTCCATATTGGTTGGGCCAAGAGAACTAAATTTGTCATACTGTTGTGGAGCCTGTATTGTTGATGTCCTCAGCTTTTAAGGTATTGTAAAGAGTGTGAATCTTCATGAAGCTGGACCTCTGCAGTTTCATCAGGTGCTGCAATAACTGCTGAGGAACCAACTGTTCTCAAAGCAGATATGTTTCAATGCTGACATGGTCCAGTTCCTGCAGTTTATTTTCTTGGCAGATTAAGGTAGCTCCCACTATAGTAAGGGTCATCATCATGTGGCTGACTTCAAATCTCTGCAGTGGTTCTTAGGCTTTGCCAGCAATAGGTGGTTATGAAGAACTATAGCCCTATATCAGTTGCTCCTGTCTGTCTCTCTCCTCTGCTTGTACACTCAGCTCTGCTGCCTGAGCATCTTACCAAACACTGTCAGCTAACCATTGGCCAGCAAGCTAAGTTCCTGTCAGGAGGTGTGGTCTCAGCCTCCCTTGCAATGACGATAAAGGCTGATTTTGGAAAACTTTATTATATTTTTTTGTGTTATTATGTTTTCTTGTGCTTTTAAAAGCTTAAAACTATAAATGACATTCAATGTTAATGATGAGGTTCACTGCAAGAGTGACATTTTTATTCTCTTTTTGTGTTCCTATACATAAAAAAGGTCTTTAGAACAACACCAGGGTAAATTATTACTGTATTTGTTTTTGGGTAAACATTTCCTTTCAGTAGTTTTATAGGTGTTTTTTAATAATTAAAACAGCGATATATTTGTTAAATTATGAATATTACTATAAATATTTGTTTTGAGAATACAGCACTTTTGAGCATCAAAGCATCTTTATGAAAGAATACAGCCTGCGTGTTTCATCTCAATTCATATGACGACTAGTCACGAAACACCAGAGAACCAATCAGATGCAGTTATTGACATGCAGCCAGCATGCATAACAGCATTTTGCGGGTACAACAACGTCTGTACTCATTCATACACTTTTACCTTCAAAAGCATTGTATGATCTCTAAATACACTTCAAATATTAATTGTGTACTTTCACAAACATAACATTTTACTTCAAAAGACATTTTTTAACAAACAGGAGGTGTATATATGGCTTATGGATGGATGAGCTTTTTGGAGCTTAAAAATCTCAGGCACTTTTACTGCCATTGTAAACTGGAAAGAGCCAAGATATTATTAAAAATAAGCTGAAAGAAGAAAGCCATATACACCTAGAATGCCTTGAAGGTGAGTAATTTATGTGCTGATTTTCATTTTGGGGTGAATTAAGACTTGTTTTCTGACCATAATTAATTTTTCTACTCCAGCTGCAATTTGTTCTTGTTTTAGTCATAAACCTTTCCAAATGTTGTAAGATTTATGTCTAAAAGAGGGCAAAATATTGTCATGGGGTAAAAACAAAGAAACATAACTAAAGATCTCTATATATGATCAGATGTCAGATAAATGTATGGTGTTTTTAGAATATTATTTTTTGTCTTTGTAGTTTTTTTTGTCATTGTCTCATTCCCTAATAATAATCTGTTTACTAGGCAATTGAAATGGTTATTGGTCACATGCTCTACCTAGAACTGCGGCATAATGAAATCCCATACTTTGTTTTAAAGACACCTTTGACTGTGCTTAAATTATATCTAGCATGGTGGCCTGACATGCTGACTATGGTAAGCCTTTGTGCCAGCTACCTCATTACTCATTCATAATTGCCTTCCCATCACAGGGGAAGATGCTACATTCAGTGGTGACATTTTTACGAGAGAGCCCAACCTTTTTCCACTCAAGCCTTTGTTATTGATTTTTTTTTTCCCTTGTTATTGCCAGCATCCATAGGTTAACACAGTTTTTCCAAGACAGGAGGAAGAAAATAAACCTATAGGTAATGCCTCATACTGTATAGTTCTATAGTTTACATAACTAAATGTAAAAAATAAAAGCTTCGCAAATATACACATACAGTAACAGCAGTTTTGGGCTCATAGTTAGCAGCTTGCCTGAAACATTGAGTTTACCTTTGTGTTACGCTCACATTGTAGTCTATTCAAATACTATCAGTAGAAGTTGCAATTAATCTGTAGGAGTACATTTACATTTATTCATTTGGCAGACGCTTTTATCCAAAGCAACTTACAGTGAATTCAAGGTATAAATTTTTATCAGCACTTGTGTTCCCTGTGATCAAACCCACAACCTTTGCGCTGCCAACACAATGCTTTACCAGTTGAGCTACAGAAACACCTACAGCTACAGGACTAAACTGTGACAAAGCTGTAAGCTTGTAAGGATTTGCAGCACATTTCTGTATTTGCTGTACATTTATGTATTTGTTTGTGTTGTGAGGTTTTGCAGCATGATTTTTAATTTGTTTGTGTTGTGAGAATTTGCGGCACGTTTCTGGATTTCCCCCGCGTTTCTGGATTTGCAGCGCGTTAAGCTTTCTCGGCCACCATAGTATGTAGCCTTTTTAGATCATTTCAAACAGTATATAACTTTGTTATATAAACATAATTTTACTTTGTTTTTAAAAAGCTAGTTGGGATTCATTTTAAATTATATTATGGTACTGGGTAAATTGACTGCACACTGCACAGTGACATTACTGTGAAATTACCATATCCTGAAAGTCATGTATTAAATGTTGTACATGGCAAAGGCTATATTTCCATTTAACAATCCTCAAGTACCTGAAAATGCTTCATGAGAGGAGGAATACAGATTGTCAAGTGCTTTCCGTGGGTTTCAGTAAAGGATTGATTCAGTAAAGGATAAGTGAGTTAATGGTAAGACACACTATGATCTTATCCATATGTGCTTTGAAAAAGGTTTTTTATGTGATTACCAATGTCTAACATGCCCATCAGCATGTGTGAGTCATCTTTTAAATGTCACTGTAGTTAATAGCTTCAATGTTAATCTGTCAAACATTAAAATCATCTGCTAAATCATCTGAATTATTTATATATAAGACTGAAACATGTTAAAGAATGTATTCATTATTTGTCTTCCAATCTAAGGATGATATATAGATATATACACTGCAGATAGATACTAAAAGGCAAACAGTGTTAAGTTGGTGTGGTTTAAAGAAAGAGAGAGATTTTATATTTACCTATAAATCAGGACATCATCTTCTGAACAGTTATACTGAAGCTGGTACATTTTGACTTTGGGTGCCACTTTGCTAACTGTCCACTTGACCAGAGCAGAGACTGCAGTAACCTCTGACACTAACACTACCTGCTCTGGTTGGACCTTGGTCTCACCCTTACTGGTTTTACTGGAGCTGGTAATGTCGGACAGCCTGGACTTGGGTTGGGATGTTCGGTTAGTTCCATTGCTAAGGTGGGGGAGCTGAATGATGGAGAGCTCAATTGAGGCTGTTGATTCTCCTGCCGCATTTGCTGCGATGCATGTAAATGTACCATAATCCTTAGCGGTGGTGACCATAATGTCTAAAGTGCCATTTTCGTAGACTGTAGCTCTGGATGAGTTACCAATTAGTCGGTCATCTGGAGCAACCCAATGTATAAGAGGCATGGGGTCTCCCACAGCCTTGCAACGTAAGCTGGCTGTTTGACCCTCCAGGACCAATAGTTTATGTGTGTGTTGAGTAATTAAAGGTGGCTCGCAAACAAACTCTTCCTCACGCACAAACCAGAAATAGCGACCTTTTAGACTTGGAGGGGAGGCACATGTTTCCATATCGTCCTCCCGCTCTAGACGACGCAACCACAATATTTCACAGTTACAATGAAGTGGGTTGCCTCCAAAGCTGAGAGACAAGACTGGGGCAAAAGGTGTACTCAGAATGGTGTTGCTCTGTGATCGGGCAAAGATAGGATCTGGTGGAAGCTTCTGGAGACGGTTTGATGTGAGGTCCAGCCTTGCTAGCTTTTCAAGATCAGTAAAGGTGCCCTCAGAAATGTAATTAATGAGGTTGTGATCCAAACTCAGCTGATGCAGGTTGAGCATTTTGCGAATAGCATCCCAGGGCACACTCTGCAAATTGTTGTAGGACAGATCTAGGTCCTCCAGGGTGAGCAGCAGGTCATCAAAAGTTTCTTTGGAGATATGAGTTAGCTGGTTGTTGTTTAGGATGAGGTGTTGCAGGTTCACCAAGCCCCGTAGGACATCAGGACCCAGCTCTGTCAACCGGTTACTGTCCAGGTGCAGTGAACGCAAAGTTTCAAGATCCACAAAAGAGAAGGGCTGGATGAAGCTAATGGTGTTCCGTGACAGTGTGAGGTCCACAAGGCCAGTCATATTGGTAAAGTCCTGCTGGGTGATCTTAATAATGTAGTTTCCTCCCAATCGTAATTCCACGGTTCTTCTGTCAATGTCAGGGGGCACAAACAGCAGACCTTTGGATGGGCATAGTGTGCCCAGGGACTCTGAAAGGTTCTGACAGACACAATATTTAGGGCAGGCGGTGGTCATCATCACTGCGCTTCCCAAGAGAAGGAGGCTGCAGAGCACCTTGGCCATGGTATATCACATTCAGGGACCTGGATAGATGACAACAAAAAAACAGTGGTCAGACCTTCCTGGTCATACAAACACCAATAGGACTATTTCACATCATGGTGACAGAGACCAGAAGTTAGGAAAAGCTACTTCCATACGGCAAACAGCTTTTCTTCCAGTTGTTAATTT
>JAZGTK010010776.1:0-16136 GCA_036877625.1 Ambastaia sidthimunki | reverse complement strand
ACCACACTATTCAATTAGATAGTCGCTTGACAACTCGACCTTGATATATACTGTACCGAGTTATTCTTCATAACAAAAAGCAAACATACAGTACAAACAACTTTAGTCCTTTGACTCAAAACTAATTAGGTAAGACATTTTTAACTAAATCAAAATTTTCAATTCCAAATAATGAGAAAAGTGATTAACATTTTAATGAGCCGGGTGAAATGGTATTATCTTTTACTAACTCCAGGGAAAGTTGATTATTGATTCAGGGCTACAGTGTAGTTATCCACGCACCACTGCACCATGCCTGCCTCATTTTTTGTCTGCGCACACACACACACACACACACACACACACAGATAAAGAAAAGGTGGGTTCGCAATTGTGTACATGACAATAGATGGGGAAGCATTTGTAACTACGCGTTGTGAATTTGTTAATGCATTTACATTCTGAATGTTGAAAATAACCTAACAAACAAAAAACATACAATGACAGGGTCACCCCGATGGAAGATTTCACGCATATTCAAGAAACATGAGAAGGCATGATGGGCTTTAATGTTCTGCCACAAACAGCCGGAGTCAGACGTGCCTGTACTGATTTACTTGATTTATGGGCGTCTTATTCATCCGTTTCTCCCTCCATTTATTGCTTCATAACTCTGCTCTGACCTGAAGCAGCAGCAGTCAGAAAGGTGAACTGTCTGGGAATAATTATAAGCTTTAGTGAGCACCATAAAAGCTTGTACCGTGATGAACAGATAAAGACATACTGATGGGTTGTATGCTAATAAGTTCACAGTGAGAAAGTCAGTGCACTCCAAGGGCACCTTGAATGCCTCTTTCTTACATACACGCACACACACAAGGTAGAAAACACCAATATCTTATTTATGATAGAGCAGTGGTACTCAATACCATATCCTGCGTTCCTGCTGAGTTAAATTCCAACCCTTGATTGGCTGGTTGACCTGTGTTTGATTACAACTGGAACTAAACTCTATAGGAACCCAGCTCATCACTAGCAGGGGTGAATGAAACAATAAACAGACGCCATCAACAGGACTGAATGCAGCATAAAATCAAAGAAGAGTCACTGAATTGATTCACAAACCACATTCGCATTCATTCAGGAGGATCTGTTGCATTCATTAAGTGACTTTGGGATGACAAAGGCCCAGGGTTTAGAAGTTAAATCAAATCTATAGGCCACACAGTAGGAATGTTTTCACCTATTTTTCTAATGTAAAGAGCAACCCAGCTGACCATCTCAACATATAAATCTGTTAAGCCTCCCTCATTAGCCGCGAGCTTGTTATTATTCATATTTTCTGGCCCACAGTACTTCCAAGCCACATTAGTTACATCAACGAGTGGCAAATGGCAAAACACGGTTGTGTCCATTACCAACACTATTACTAGAATAACCATTCCATGACACTTAATTGAGCTCCCTCAACCAATCACAGAGCAGTATTTCCCAGCAACATTCTGCCAAACACGTGACTTACTGTATTTTAAATCTTATCCAGCAATCTGTTAAACTTTCTTTTTCTCCTGTGCATTCTTCTTCTAACAGGTCTCTAGTCCACTTACTGTTGAGTTCACTTCAATCTACTGATCTACTGCCTTTTGACAGCTGCTAGCTGGTAACAGTGGAGATTGTTCAGAGCAAATTACAGCCCTAATATCTTTCAATTACAGCTGAAGACAGTCTGATCGTGCCTGAGGAGGCATCTCAGTACACTTTATACCATTATTTCATTACTCCAGAAGCCTTTCCACTGGCTGATGAGACTGTCAGGAAAATGGAAAGATGGATGAAGTGAGAAACCTCAAGTAAAGTACAGATAAATCATCAATATATCGTCAATAAAGTAAAACCTGCAAAATAGAGAAAACCAGCAGGGACAATTAAACTGAGCATGGTTAGGGCTTTACACCAGTCCAAATGTATACACTTTAAATAACACAACACAAATCTTTGTGAATCTACTACATAAACACTACCTGAATTAGAACCAAATTACCTGCTAATTACCAAATCAAAACCAAATTACCTGCTAATCTGCATTCCTTCACACATAATTCACTTAACCTATAATATTCATATTGCTCCTCTACAATTAGCCATGAGAACCATCTTAAAATTGAGTTAAATCTGTGTAAGACTGAATCACTTATGCATCAACAGTGAATCAATCCTAATCTGACTGGAGTGGCAGACCATCTATAACTACATCCTAACTGTCTTTTTTTTAATATCTCACACAAAATGTCCCCACTGCCTGACAGCTATCACTGAGGATTTGTCCTGAGAAATCCTACTTGTCTCTGTCTGTCTGCTACACAACTGGGTTTGCTGACCTGTGGTTTGCTGAACAGTCTTTGCAATGCAGAGTTTGGAGGGAGGGCATGACATTGAAATGATGAGTGGAGCAAGAAAGAGAGAGAGAGAAAGAGAGAGAGATGCTAGAAGAAACTGACCAGCACTGTGATGGAATGAAAGCAGAATGATAACAGCTGGAAAATAACCTCCAACACTTCTCCGCTGTCTCCATTCACCTTGTATCTCCCGTTTCCTTGTTATAAATCCCTCTCTCAACACTTTTTTTCCCCAGTTCTCCTTAGCTGTCTAGAAGGTCTCCTTCCTGCCCTTCTCCTTCATTCTCTATTGTGTCTGTCTCTCTCTTCCTTATACTTACACTTTTTCTCACTCACCCACCAGTCTGGCGGATTTAACGATCTTTCTGAGACTCACTGTGACAGGTTTATATAGGACTCATCTTATTCGTAGACTGTATCTCCTCTAAGCCAGCAGTTCACCAAGTTTAGTCTGCAGTCTGTCTCCATTAGACCACAGATGGCCATATGAACTGAACTCACACCACAGGGATGAAAACAAAAAGGAGTGAAAATCAGAAGTGGCACACACATAGTAAAAAATAAAGGGATAGAGACACAGAAATAAATATGTTGCCAATGTTACACTCCTCTTTTCTTTCCTTAAAAAACCCTAAAGTCTACCTAACTGTGACAGGCGAGAAAATTTAGCACCTCAACCCCTTAAATTAATTTCCGCTTGCAGAGATGAATGTATTGAAGTCACCGAATAATAAGACAGGACATTTTAGTTGGCTCAAAAGAGCTTAGAAGAATATAAAACAGAGAAACAAGATTGTTAGCTTCTATGCTGATTCTGAACAGCAGATAAGTGAAGAGAAATCTTCAGTATTAGCACTCCTGCTAATCCATCGGAACCATCTTTAAAGCTTTCATTAAGCTACATTACCTTCTCCCGTCCACACAACTCTTTAAACTATTAAACTGTTCCTCACCCCTTTCCATATCGTAGTCTTATCCACACCATATACCTCTAATGAGGGGAAACACAGCTGAGTCTACAACTATTCTCTACAATTATTGTGAAAAGCAGTTCTTCAAAATTTGCTAGTTTTTCTCTAAAATCAGTCATTAGAGAGCCTTCAAAACGGGTAGTATTGTCAAAAACAGAAAAGTTGGTGGCAAATCCAGCCCAAAAGGATTGTTCCAAAAACTCACTGACTTCTATACTGTTACTGTACTGGCTGTAGTCTGTAGTCATTAAAGGCAGAAAAACACTCTAAGCCTTTGAAGTCATTAAATACTCATTTCAGGTACCTTTCTTATTCAAATTAGAATTGGGTTTCAAGTAACTACAAAACAACGACGCCCCCAGAAAATTATTAGAGTATTCATTGTGAGGACCAAGATGCATGTTGCAAGCATAAGCCCTGCTCTCACTGTATTAAATCCTCACACAATACACCACATTTTCTCATAAAAAACTAATTTCCTTCCCTGCAGGTTCATAATTTGAACCACCTCAATGTTTTTTTTTTTTTATGAATTCGTTCAGTTTAACAGTTTTGCTGTGAATACGTCTCTGGAGGCTATAAGCACTGTCTAAACATTTAAAAATGTATTTGTGCCTGCTCTAGTTACAGAGGTACGTTTGACATGAGTTGCTGAAGGCTTCTTGTTGGTGGACTTTGGATATATCTAAATTATAATAATTTTATAGGTGAGGTGCTGTAGCCAAGCGGTTAAAAATCTGGGCTGATTCAAATCCAGCCTGAGGCTTAAAAAAATACCACTGTACCTCTGAACAATTAGGATATTACACCCAAGAGTCCTTTGGGTAAACAAATATAGCCAACTAAGATGGCACAACTTCACTACTGTTGTTAAACAAAATAACAAACTTTACTATTACAGTTATACATTACAGTAAAAAACTATAAGGTTATATGTAAGTATTTTTGTACTACACATTTAATATTCTTTGCGCTTTACTAGTCCCTGACGCATTACTACAGTAAACGACTGTGTTAAAGTTAACTAAACTTCTGAATTAATTCCTGTCCTACATTAAACCACAGCAGGTTAAGATTTTTGGGCTTCATTAAACTGAAGAACTTCCCAACACTATGTGATGGCTTCACTGGAAAGTTCAGGCTCCTGTTAGGCTTTCTGATAGTCAGGCCAGACCGTGCTGCTCCTCACACTCTAATGAGGTAGTGAGGCAAACACCAGCCTGCAACCTCTGACTCACATTAACATCTCAGAGCCTGAGCTTGGCTTCTAAATTACTAACACACTGTTGAATTCTCTGTCAGAATCTGGTGGTTGACAGCTTTGAAGAAGGACTGGCCTCACAGTTCTTTATAAATCACACTGTGATGTCCATCTTCACGTGCTGTGCCATGATTAAGAGAGGAGAGGTCTCTCATCGGCAGCTCAGTTGAGCGTTTGGAGCACCTGCATGCATTCAGTGAGGCTGCTGGTCTGGTTTAGGGTTTAACATCATTCTCAGTGTATTGTGGAGTTGAGAGAGTGTGCGACTATTGGGGGTGGAGGGATTACAGCCATATACTGTAAAGTCCAGGCTTTTATTTTTCTGCTTTTCTTGTGAAGGCTGGTGTGTAGGATGAAAGCTCTAGATCTTCTCCCACTCTTCTGGATCAAGGCTGGAAGAGTCTGAGAAAATGAGTAAGATCAAGCATCTCCTTTCAGATACTACTGAAGCTGCTAGTATTTCACATACTAGCAGCTTGACAACACATTGCAAAATGGGGGGGAACACATTCTATCAGAAAGCTAAGGTTACATTACTGTGTTCCTTCTAATAAAACAAACTGTCTCGTTGTTATAGTAATGGAAATAACATTGTAGTTTTCCAGCCAGGCCCACACAGCAATATTGGTCCAACCAATGATACGAGTTGGAGGTGACATCTGTTTGTTCAATAATTTTTCCAATTAAGTGTGGTGAGGCAGAAATTACACACTTCACCTTTAAATAAATTGAAAAGAAACATTACATAATTCAAAAATTATCTCTGTGCAAGTTAAATATTAATAATCTGAACATGTAGCGAATAAGCGCGGCACTAATGCACCACCACCAACACTGATGGCAACTGTTTAAAAACACAGCAGCAGTAATTCTGGTGCGTGAAAGAAACGCTTCACACACACAGTTGTCAAGGTTATCAAAACACTGATTACACAGTGAAAGGGCCGGTGTTTACTGCAAGGTCAATGAGGGCCCAAAACACTCCCATATAAGGAGAACCACATAAAAGAAAAGCCACAAGAGAAGACAGATAATTCAGTTCTTGTGATGTCACTGTGAATTTCCCAGCCACTCTCATCTTCAGTCACATAAAGAAACAGTCACTTATTTACTGTCTCGTGTGTGTCTGTGTTTTATAAGAGTATCAGGTTGCAGGAAGTCCAGGTGTGATGTTAGAACGTGATGCCAGTGGTTCTCAAATATACAGTTCGTACTGCAATCATCCTTCACACAATGAAGACACATCTCTGACGATTCAGATTGACTCACTTCTGTCTCTCTTATGTCTGGCTTTCTCGTTTATGACTCCCCATCTCATGTTTCAGGTTGTTTAAGGTGGTCTGGTTCCAGGGGCCTGACTCACATAATACTGTGGATGATAAAGCTGAGATGTTTGTCCCTGAAATGTACCAGATCACTTATGTAGCATTTTAAGTCCAATCGATCCAAAGCGACACATGAGGCAGTAGAGGCTGCGGTCGATACTTCAAAGTATTGCATTGTTTTACCTCAATACCGTATCGACTTTCTCACGCCAAGAATCAATTCTGTTACATTTTTCACATTAATATTTTTAGAAAACATCAGAATAATCATTCAGAGAAAGCCGTACTGTAGCGTAACTGTAGCATAAGGTGAAAAGAGATCACAATGTAACTGCAGGCTAAACAAAGAGTCAAACTATTGTAATATCATGACCAATGGCATTATGGGAACATTTTCAACATTTTCAAGTTCACTGAAAGACTGTTGAACTAACAAGTTATAAAGAGCTCCAGTTATAAATGGAACAGTTCCATTCACTAACAATAATTTTATCAGTCAAATAAGGTTTGTCTCCTTTTTAATCACAGTTAACTTCAGTTCTGATTCTGAATCACAGGGTCTGCAGCTTTTAATATTATTTCTCAGTAATTTAACAATTTGTTTAAAGAATAATGCCTGATAAAAAAATTTAACAATGTCATACTTTATTCCTGCCCAGGTAAGTGTAATGTCTTTTTATATCACTTCATGAGCACATTTTGCTGATTACAAAATCACACCGTTCACAAAAACCTCCAATTTATTCCTATGGGACATTTTGTACAGCTTATCAGAGCATGCAACAGTAACCAAGAGGGGCGGACCTGAAAGAACGGTCAAATTAGTCTCTCTTTCCTTTAGCCATCTTTATTTAATCTCTCACTATCTCTCGACCTTTCTTTCTCTCTTTTGCCATCCTCAGCACATCTTTCATTTTCTCTTGCACTATTCCTTCTCATAAATCCAAAGTGGTTTAATGTTTCTAAATTAAACTTCAGACACTATAAATTCATGTATAAATGCAGCCTGTTTAAACACACTAAAGGACTGAGGCCCCCCACTGCTCTAGAACACAGCAGATAAGATGTTGTTGGCATGCGTGACCAGTGGAAACTACAAGCATATCAGCTCAGTTCTCCAGCCTCCCCTTGTACACAGGCCAGATCTCCTCAGGAAAACATTTGTGACTTTCTAACTCTCCAATTGCTGAAATAAGTTACAGTAAATCAGACAATAGTTTAGGTATGTCCTCAAAAAGACAAAAACTAAAGAACATCATTTATTATATTCATATCAAAATTCCTACCCTAATTCCAATTCCTATGTATAAAAATGCATTTCTTTACAGGTAGGAACTGGGTGATTAGTCTACAGTAGTTCATATCTAGTTCATATTATATTGATGCTAAAATTATCCTTTATTGCTTTAATTTATGTAATGATTTGCAGGAAGCAATCATGTATTGTGCATGTGTGCAGTCCTATAAAATCGAAGACAAATTTGATGACATGCTTTTCAATTTCAGTTCAGTCCAATAATAATTAGCTTACCTAGAGAATAACAAATGCCAAAGGGAAGTCACAAATTAGATAGCTAGGCTAAAAAATGACTTGTGAGGACTGAAGTGGTCCTCATTGTTTGAAAGGCTCATACAGTAAATCAGCCAAATCTTGTTAAGCAGGATACAGCGTGTCCCCATGATGATGACCTGCTGTGTTTTCTCATACACTCACAAGTGTGATGTTGGTGAATTGAAAATAATGTTGCATCTCGCACACACACTCTCCATGTTTAATTATTATTTTACCCTAGTGGCTAAAGAAGAGAATTTCAGCTGAGTGCAGGAATTAATAATTAAGCCTGAAAGCTCAACGCAATAAAACGTTAACTAACAAATACATAAATAAATCAAATCCAGAACAAAACAACACGGTGCCCAACACTCAGTAGTGATTGTATTACTTTTGTTTGAACAGAGTTGCATCACTGGGGACAAAAGAAATAAACAAGGAGACAAACATTTGAAATGTACAACTACAACAGTCTAAATCTTCCACAGCAGCAACTGTTTAATAAATAATTGCAGCTGAGTAGAGCAGATTAGCAAAGGATGTTTTACCCGTTTGGTGGAACTTTTCTTTTTGGCGAGAGCGGAGGGAGAGAGAGAGAGAGAGAGAGAGAGAGAGACAGAGAGAGAGAGAGAGAGAGAGACAGCTAACAGCCAGCCGCAAAAAGAACATGCAGAGACAACTGTTTATTTAGTAGAACTGAACTCTATCATCTTATTTCATCATTCCATCATAGGCCTGGGACCAGATACAAACTACCATAATAAACAGCAGACACAACAGGGACATGAGAGAGGATAAAAGATGAAGTAATAACACTCTTGCTTTCACTGAGATATAGCTGCTCAAAACTATAGTATCTACAGTAACACTGTAAAAAAATGACAAATACATCAAGATTACATTCAACTTAAAAAAACACATTTAAAAAAATCTTCTTCGTGTAAAATAAGGCCTATATAGAACTATTAAGAATTATTTTTGCATTGTGATTTTCAGTTGTTTTGTCATTTCTCAATAGTGATTGTAATTCCCTTTTTCTAATACAGTATTTTTTACTACAGTAACACTACTGTAACACATCAACAACAAATAAATAAATAATAAATCAACAAAGGCAAAATAACAAATATTATCATGATGTAAAGTATAAATAGTTTAGAATGTAAATATATAGCTGCATTACAATAATGTGAATTAACATGTTGTTTCTTTGTTATTATTTTGAAAATAATGTCACAAGGCCAATAACTTTAAGGTCTTTATAAACAGGCTTATTATCTTTGGACCAAAATAAAATGTATTTTTTTATTTTGGGTGAAATAAGATGGGTGATTGATTTGTTTTTGACAGGACAGGATCTTGAATAGCCTTTGGCTATATACATAAATATATAAACTCAGTCTGACCCTGATTATATAAATAACAAAAACCTCTTTCTCAGTTCAAAATGGTGTTTAAGGACAGAACACATACAGCAGCTGGGAAAGAGGGTCTGATAGAAGTTAATAGATGTAAAGAATTAAAAGGCAGGAGGGTGGGGGGCGTGTAGGGGTAGTCCTGTAACCCAAGAGAGACCGTGGGGAAGTGGGTTAAGAGGTTAGAGACACACAGAGGCTCCCCTGTGCCTGTGCTGTCTTCCCTCACCTCATGTTCACTGCCTAAAAATACAGCCTACAATGAGTACAGCTATTATTCCTGCAGATGAGCACAAACCCAGCCATGCCCTACATTCAGCTCACACATTCCCAGCCCAGTTATACAGCATACAGATCCTCCATTAATCCATACAGATACTCAAACTGGTTACTAAAGAGGGCGAGTAATCTATCCGACATCACAGTCACCTTCTACAACTTTCCATCATTAACATTATCAACATGCCTCAGCTGTTAGCTTAGCTGAAAAATGTCGCACACACACTCACCCACACGCAGTCATGGCTCCAGAACTGTGGCATCCCACACACACCCACTCTAAAAACCTTGACAGTCTGCATGACAGTATGAGGTACATCCTGCACACATACAAACTAACAACACTAGTGAATAGCTGACAGTTTTGATCATCTGAGTTATTCCTGACATATGTGGCTTTTTGACAGCGGCTCTGTTCCAAACCCTAGTGAGTTGCCTACCTAGACAGTATTTTTAGGCTTCAAAGGCGCACTCCTGAAATTTTTTTTTTCTAAAAAAGTAGGAAGCATAGTTTTGATGTCTTACAACATGCGTCCTTTTGCCAAAATCTAAGGGTGTATCACATGGATCATTGGCAGATAAGGCATCCCAGAATGCATTGCAATGAGCTTCATTTGAGAGAAACTGATTCTAAGTCATTTGTGTTTCTTATCGATACATTTTAGTGCTAAATAAAATGCATAACATTGAAGCATAACATTTCTACATAACTACTGTCAGCAACCAGAACTGAAAAAGTTTTAATGGTTTTAAGTTAAAACTCTCCCCGCCTTTCACTGCTCAGTCACACAGACAGTCCTGTTATTGGCTGAGCCAAGAGTTGCTACATCAGGCTAAATCAGGTCATTAAAATGAAATTTCAATTCCATGTGGTGCCACTAGTGGTACAAAAACTGCACACACAAAATTGACCAATATTTGCTTGCTATGCATTTATGCAATGTGCTTATAGGACTGTTGTGTTGTTGAGTTTGCAACATGTCAAACTCTATTATAGTCAACTGTGAGCATTAATCAAGTCTGGTGTGAGGAACACTAATTGCATGACCTGCATGGGTGACTTATAGTTGCTGCCCACAAAGTGTTTCCAATCAGTGACTTATGAACCTTACAAAGTAGATTTTGAGAGTTATCTGGTGAATGATTTTGACAGAGATGGTGAACTTTGCCACAAGTTTTACTTTTGACCTCAGCTTGTCATTCAAGCGAAATCCTGTGTGATTGAGATATGAGGGGGTAAAGAGGTTTTAGAGCAGTTGGGCTGGTGATTCCGATGCAGTGTGGGAATTTCAGGATGTGAGGAAAGATCAGAATGAAGAACAGCTGTAAAGGTCACTGCTGCCACACAAACACCCTCTCGCTCAAACACACTAACAGTTCTGTTTAACCCTGTTCCAAGAGACGGGATTAAACATGGATCAACACTGCATTAATTAGAAATATAAAATCCTGCTGTATTAGTTAAAGTCTAGACTGGGAATAACAGGCACAGAACAGTATAAATGTGTCTTTAACACTGTTGCACTTGTATCTACACAACTGATGTCATTAAGGATGATGTCTTAAATATTTTAAGAGCAGTATATACCACACACAGATGGACTGGCTATAGGGAGCACCTGGACATTTTCCATAGGTTGATGTAGAACATTTTACATATGCATAATGTACATAATATAATATAAGCATAACAAAAATACACTAAGTAAATGAATGTTTTCTAGTGGGTCCTAGCTTCTTCAGAGCAGCTGTCGTGCTATTCTTTTCCTAACATCTTTGGGCACACAAAATATAAAATTTTAATTTATAAAGCAAATACAAATGGCTTTGTTGATTTGTTCATACTGAAAAACAAAATTCATGAGTCACACCTAATACATTATTCCTAAACCCTGACAGTGTGAATGCAGCCAGTGAGATGTGTTAGCATGCAGAGACAACAGAAAGATTGATGCTGTGTTTGAGGCAGAACAGGGATCTCAGAAAGGGGCGGAGCAACATGCCTCTCCTTAAACAGGTGGTGCACAGTGTGACGGCCCCCAGCCCACACTAAACACGACTCGTGACTCACCAAACCCATATTAAAACCTTCCCGCTGGTCCAAATGTCCACTTGCGCAGGCACGTTTACAATTCAGCTTCTTGAGACGTCACGAGGAGCATGTGAGCCTGTGCTACACGCCGGGCGATGACAACTTAGCCCACACACTTAGTCACCATCAACAGCCGTACTGGTAACAATGAGTGTTTTAAGTTACAGCCACTCGTAGAAATACATGACTAGGGAGAATTTACCTCAGATCGCTAGCTAACGGATGAGGCAGCGAGCGGTGCGAGCGAAGCCTGAAGGATAAAGTTTAATTACAATTATAATTAAAAGGATTATTGATACTGATATCATGGTAGCAGGTGGCAAGGCAGCATAACTGGCCTGTGCCCTACTTAATAATAGGGTGGGCTGGCACACAGATGGACTGGCATTCTGTCAGGTATCTTCTCAATTAATCCGCCAGAACAGTGACTGATTCGTGCAACAGAAATCCACTCAGGCATTAGAAGTTCACCAATTAGCGCAGATCCATTAACATGAGCAATGACAAGCTGGAGAGGCTTCAGGCTCCCGGCTCCAAATAGAACAGTGTTTCAAATCTCACCCGAAACTTGATGTTCCAAGCACATCCAAGAGCGAATTTGTAAAGTAGTGCCATAAGGAAGACTACCCTGGTGAATCTGCCTAGATTGTTCTGGTAATAAGAGTGTGGTTAAACTCTAAAATCAGGTTAAAAAAACAATAATAATTATGTGGAATTAAAACCCAGTTCTGTTGAACATACACTATTCAGGAAGCCTGTGAAGATAGTGTTGGAAGAATAGTTTACACAAAAATGAAATATACTCACCCATATCACATTCTGAACCTATATGACTGACTTTCATTCTTGGAACACAAATGGAGAAATTTTAAAGAATGTACCGGTCACTCTTTTCCATGCAGTTACAATGAATAGGGACAAGAACTTTCAGGCTTTAAAAAGGACACAAATAACTCATAAAAGTGGCAGATCAGAAACTTTACTCACTTTACTTTTAGATCAGTATATTAAGTCTTCTAATGTCATTCAATAGCTATGGGCATGAAACTTACCAAAATTTGTTATTCACTGCTAACCTACTTAACCAGATTAGCAGATCACTTAGTGATATTAACTTGAGAAACCAAATTAATCCAATATGTAATAAAATCATTCAGACCTAGTTTGCATTATTTTCTAACCTTTAAAGCTCCAATCATCATTCACTGTAATTACATTGAAAAGTTTTTTTAAAGGAACAACATGACGACATAAATTTGAGCTTGGAGTGAACTATTCTTAAGAGCAAGACTGAAGAGGACTCACCAGTGAGGTTGGTACGAGCGCTGTAGGACCCCAGGTAGCGGCTGTCAGTGTTGGGGGTGTAGCACTCGAACATGCCCTGGTCAGTGGCCTGTAGCTTGGTTATATGCAGCATGGCCGAGTCTCCACTCAGTCTCTCGATGTAGATCTCCTTGCTGTTGACCCGCTGGGAGTATAAGGCGTAGGCATAGTTGGGCTGGGACGTGCTCACAATACGGATCTCACGATCAGGAGCAGTGTACAGGTACATGGACCACTCAAAGTCCTGCTCCACCCCTTCCTTGTAGCCAGTTACATTACACCAGATGGTGATATGAGAGCCCTCCGTTCGAATTAGGGGCCCCGGCTGAACAGTCACCTGCCTCTGGGCTAAGCAAGAGCTCACTGTAAAAAAAAAAAAAAAAAAACAGAGTGAGAAAGTGATAAAAAAGGACTTGCTTTTAACCCTTTTTGTTTTTATGATATTCAATATGGGCTCAACAGTGTGTTTGGAATTGTGTAAATCTAAAGAACTATCACTTTAATCAAACAGCTATAGTAAAATTAGTAACATTTTAGTAAAATTCTTGAATGCAAGAACTAAAACTGTACAAATCTAGCTAAATATCTTTTTTCATAAACAGACTCAGTCCACACTCCTGGCTTAAGAGAATCTTTAAGAAAACCTTCAAAATGCTGTGCTAAATTTGCAGTGTGTGCAACGTTGCCCCTGCCAGACATCAAGTGACCTTCAGCTAAAAGAGCCGTTCATTACAAGTTAAAAACAACCAGTGAATAAATTCCCTGCAGGACTGTAAAAACACCTTCCACACTGTGTATCTGCTACAATCTGCACAAATAAAGGTCAAAGTGCATGTAGCTCACCAGGAGCCATAATGAACACATACAGCTGGAGTCTCATATCAAAACTACAGACATCTGACCACATTAGGAAAACTGAAGGTAAAACTCAAAACCAGGTTAAGATGTCAGATTGCTCTGTTCTGGAAAGAATTCAAACCACTGCGGGGCACACATACACTACAGGCAATAGTTTGGACACCTTTCTTTATTCTTTATTAGTGTTATTTTACAGATTTTGGACTAACAGTGAAGTCATTAAAACATGAAACACAAATAGTTTAGTAACTATTTCTGTTGAAATTATGCAAAAACATAAAAAAATGTAGCTTCTTCGAAGTAGACACTCTTTATGTACAGCACAGCCATGGGACTCAAATTCATTCAAAGTGTCCAAACTTTTGTTTGACAGTGTAAATGGAATAATTGTCTCTGTTTTCAAGAATTCTACACCACCTGCATCTTTGAGACAGTGAAAATACGTTTACAACATAAACGTGCTGGGCAAAATGAAATGTGTTAACTGATATTCCAACTGTGTCCTATCCTGTCCGAGCTACACAAAATGCAGAATTGAAGAAAACAAGTGTGAACAGTTGGAGTTGAGGGAAGAGCCATTCCACGGATCTCATTGTCCAATCTGTAATATGAAAAAGACGCCCATCTGCTACTGTGTCACATCTGGGATGGATCTGTGACAATGAGTGTGTTGGGGGGAACATTCCCCGTGGCTCAAGAGAGACGTCACTGATTTAATTACTCCTAAATATGCACTCGCATCTGCATCTCTGGGAAAGTTTGTGCATTTTTCTGTGATGGCTTAAAAGTGGCTTTTATCTTACTTTATCTGTTTCCTTCATTTTTGAATCCCACACACACCCATAAATGCCTGTGTTTTCCTCATACCAGCCGCCTACACACAAATAGACGCTCCAAAACCTTTACAAACCACCAATCAAAGAGCACCATGATACAAACATCAAAATAGACGAGTGGGTTACCTTGACTGTGCTCTTCTCTGTGGCACAACAAAGCACATGGGAATTTTAACCATTTCAAGGTGATCCCCCCTCTATGTTAGAGAGAGTTATACTGTTATACTGGCTCTATAGCATCATGCTACTATCTGTTAACCTGATTTCAAACACTCGCTTTCATATGTGATATATTGTTCTCTGTTCACTCTGAGGTATAGCTGAACAACACTAGATGTTTGACTCTTGGCATAAAGCCGGGCTATTCAATTTTGATCCTGGAGGGCCAGAGTTTGTACCAACCCTAACCAAACACACCTGCCTGTAATTTTCAGGTAAGCCTTGATTAGCTGGTTTATTGTGTTGGAGTCGTGTTAAAACAAAAGTCTGCAAGACATCGCCCTCCAGGAACAGAAGAAAATAGCCCCAGCATAAGATCTGGTCCAACAGCACAATTAGACAGTTAGGGGCCGTCTGACAATGTGGAAATCAACCAATCACACATTTTACACAGTGTTTAAGGATCGGTACATTTTAAAAGAGAAAATTTGTGGTAAAAAAAAATTCACCTCTTTCTAAAAATATCAGAAAAAGTAAAAGTTTAATCTACTGTGGTTTAACTCAGTGGTTCCCAACCTTGGATGACCCCCTACAGTAAATGTCTCTCTTATCTGACACGCCCAGTTTAGATAATAGATCACTCTGCAAATGAGTTTAATCAGGTGTGTTTGATTAGAGAGACAGCCAAAATGTGCACCGCATGGGGCCATCCAGGAACAAGCTGGGAACCAGCGGTTTAACCAGGCCATTTACTGGAAAAACACACAGAGGGGGTGTTTGCCCTGGGGAATGACTGACACAGCACAAATCACTGCAAGCCTTCTGACAGTTCAATTACAAGCAGTATTTGACTTAATTTGCTCTTATATCTCTCAGACTGACTTATAGCTATAAAAACAGCACTACACATTTAGTCCCTGCATTACATCATTTATATCCACCCATCAAAGATGCAGTTTCATCATTAAAAAAATGACAAAAAGCCTTTTTATAATTACAGAATTTGATCAAACAGGGTTTTTTAATTTGAACGGCACCAGAGTCCATTTTGCAGGACCAGACTGCCTGGAGTGACAGCCCAGCGTTTAAGGCCCGTCATTCAATAGATGAAAGTGACCATAAACCATCAAGTCTGATTCAAGCAGGACGAAGATTTCATATGACATTAAATCCAGAGACATTCTGAAGATGTTCAACTGGAACATTCATGTCAGGCTCATTTCTCTTTTTAAGCACAGCTGATGAAAGCAGCGTTTTCATGTGGGTCACAGAAGACTTCACCAGAATAACCAGCCTTCCATCGGATCTGCTGCATTAAATATGGATCACAGATAAAACCTGCATTTCCAACAAAACGTGTTCTATCTCCCCGCAGTGCAAGAGGTTGGTGCAAATGAGTCTTTACAATACATTTTCAAGTACAATACATTTTAATAGCAGTTTACAGTACCTTATTACAAAATTACAGTAATGTTCCTCGCTGCTGGTTGCTAGAGAGTGTAAGCGTTTCATGAATGTTTTAATTCCCAACCATCTAGTTTCTGATACAGGAATCTAGTTTCTGGAGTCTGATTCTGAATCATATCGAGATTCTCCTGTTTTAAGCAAATGCTCTGTGACTGGATTGGACCACATTTTTTTGCAATTTGCATTCAAAATCCACTTGGCTCCAAAACCGCCCCACCACCCG
>JAZGTK010010775.1:0-16138 GCA_036877625.1 Ambastaia sidthimunki | reverse complement strand
AGGGACCTTTTAAACTCTTTGTTGTCATTCAATTCAATTTTGCCGTGGCAGAGGGGACATCAGGGGATAAACACACATGCCGGGAGCAAACACTGTTTTCCAGCCTTTTCTGACGCATGTATCCTTACGGCCCCATTACTGAGGGTCCATTCACTATGGAGTCGCTCTTAGCAACACTAAACCAGAAACGTGCTACTTTATTAGTCAAGTTCTACCGGATATTATTCAATTCATGTCACTTTAAAATACTAAAATAATCAATGCAGTGGGTACAAAAGTGGCACATACATTCTGAATGGAATATCATATCATTCATATAAGTGCATAAAACTAACACAATAAAAAAAACTATTTTTTTCTCTATATCTGAACATGAACTATTCTTTCTTTTCAATCAATGTGGCACCAAACTAATAAGTAAAAATAGCAGAAAATCTGCTGATGGGGTTTAAAAGTTCAGTCGTTTAATTGTATTAGCACGGTGTTAATATTTTTACACAATCAGTAGCGAATCCCATTTTAGCTATCGTCTCCCACGACAACCGAAGGGCGGCAATAAACTCGCGGTCACCTCGTTCTATCCCGGCCTAACTTCATCACCTATTATGACTAATCTGCTCCTCCAGGGAACGTAAAAAATTGTGGATATTCCTGCTTGTTGTTTTAAGAGAAACCACGTGCAAGCAGCCCCCTCATGTCACCTCAGGCCCAGACACTTCAAAGACGACACGCAAAACAACGGCTGATAGCAGGAAGCTAAAAAGACAAGTGACAACTTTTAGTTAAGTCAATTTAATGGAACAGAGCAAAAAAATTATACACAACTTTGGTTAAAAAAGGGTTTTTTTAAAGAATTTCAGAAGACAGACAGAGAGACAGAAAGAGAGACAGAGACTGAAAGAGAACGAAAAAGTAAGGCAACAAAAATAAATTAATTTGAAAAAATTACATAATGTGTAAAAAAAAAACTCAAATTAAAAATTAAAAAATTAGTTTTGGGTTGACAGCGTCATCATGCGCGACACCTAATGGCTATTCCACTAGTCATTCAGACAAGTTGACTAGTCGAAATTGAAACCATGTCATTTTGCACATCACTAGTTTGTATGAGAGTGTACAGCAACGTATGAAATTGTATGTGTGTGTGTGTCTCCTAACACTATGTCCTGTCCCTGCTGTGTTCATGCAGTGCCGTGGAGAGTGTGTTTACACTCCATTTTCTAGCCGCTCTCCTCCCTCCATCTAACAGTGACAAAAACCCAGGGTGACATTGGCACACAGCAGGGGGGTGTGTGTGTGTGTTTGTGTGTGTTTGTACATCTTGTAGAAACTTCTGCTGAAATTTTATCTGCTAAAAAAAACTCAAGACATCATTGGTGCTTATAATTGTGTGTGTGTGTTTACTTAAACATATACTGGGGACAAATTTGTACCCAAACGTCAGACAAACAAATCTTACAAATCTGAGCAAAACCTTCTTTTGGGGACATCCTTATTTGTAAAAATGCTTTAAAAACAACTATCAAAAGACTAGTTTTTAGTGAGGTCTAGTGACTAGTGTGTGTTTGTGTATGAACAAAAACACTGCAGTAATTTGGCCTGTAACCATGAAATTTGCACCATGAGTAAATGGCACATAAAACACAACTGCTTGCCTCACGCAAAATTGCTCTGTTCATTTTTCACACATTAACAAAACTTTCTCCTGTTTTTGGAAAACTTTAAAGCCTGGCTTAAGGTTTAATCATGTTAAACCCAACGATTTTCTAACCCGCAACATTTCCACCAAAGACGAGCGTAAAGATCACAAGCCAGAGAGCTTTAATTTACCCACAACTACATCATTAATTTCTTTACCAGTTCATGTTGAGTAAAAAAAGTCAATTAATGAGTATTTTGAGTAGATGTGTGAAGTGGAAAAAATGAAATTCGAGGTCTCCCACTGGCAGGAGGCGTACATAACCCAAGTATCACTGAATAGGCAAAAAAAACAGCATGAATTTAATCACACCCAGCAAAGGTTTGTTTTCCCCAGGAACCGTCTCTCTCCGCAGGTCTATCCCCCACAGGCAAACCAGAGAAGTTACACACTGTGCCTCCTTTATCAGACAGCAAAGAGAGGGGCTGCAGGAAAACCGGGACGGAGCGCTCGGCTGTGAGTTACTGCGAGAGGCTGCGAAGCTCTGATGAACTGCCAATCGGCTGGTACGATAAAGACTTCCACATGTATCTCGCTGCTCTGCGGAACCGCCCGATACTCGGGCATCCATCACTGGGGCTCGGCACCATCTGTGTTCTAGGGAGTGACCTGAATCTGAGCCAGAGAATGGAGAAAGCCTGGTTTGAGTAGGAACACGGCACAGGGAATCAAAAAACACAGAAGTCGTGAAGAACATACTGGCCAAAGGTTACGGTGTGTGTGTAATGAGGAAAGTCACGCTCGTGTGTTGTTTTAAGCAGCACAAAGAGAATGTAATGTTTGGTATTAGTGTATAAATGCCTGTTTGTGGATGTTCTTATTAAAACTAATCCAAGCCATTATCTTCTTTGGCAATGATTTTTGGAGCGTGAGAGCGTGCAATGACAAAACCGTTTTGGAGAATAAACTTCTCATATTGGTATCAAGTCCTCCAAACACAAATAAGACTCTGCAGAAGGAGAAATTGAGCTCTGCTTTACAAAGAGGCTACGTATAATAAAGGACAAACTATTCACACTGTCATCTTGCAAGTGAAACACTCCAAATTATGAAAACTTGCCATCAAACAAAAGTCAGGCTGAATTTATTCCAAACATTTTTGTTTAGATGAAACTGGATTACAACCCACAAATTAATGTGGTTTGGATTGATCTGTAAAAATCAGATTTCAAGTGATCTTGTGCTGTTCAGACTACAAAAAAACGAAACGGATTTAAGATGGATATGCTAAGATTTTTAATGCCTGTCTGAACAAAGCCTTTGGAAAACCTCAGTAAATTCTTGAAGGTTTTCTTGTAAATTGCTCCATGGAAACTACGCTCTGAAAAGCACCTAAACACCACAAAAGGTCAGAACAATCGCATCCACATTTTCCTGCCACACACAAGTCTCTTATTTTTATGATGGATTGTATTTGATATCGTTTATTTCTGTTCTGCGCTGTTCTGGGAGAGAAGTGATACTGAGGCCGATATAAGGACTGTTGTAACAGCCATTATCATTTGTGTACAGTGTCTTTCTGCCCCTGAACTTCTCACTTCTCCAGATCTGAAGTTGATGGTTGTGCTGTTGTTGTCAGCACACATTATCAAGACCTGCAGGTCTGTGTCTCTCCTGTGTCCTGGTTTCTGCCCAAAACGCATTTTATTTGAGTGAGATAAGCACGCAGTAACTAACAAGCATGCTTTCTGCAACACTGCAACTTAATACCACGGCCTTAAGCTTTCCTATAGTGTTCTGTGATGCAACATGCAGTTGTGTTAAATCACAATATAAGTCTATGATGTAATTGCACTGGAGGGTTTAAAAGCAGAAATCTGAAGTTGATACTTTTGTAAAAATCTGCATGAAATATTCAGTAAAAATGTTTATTTGATCTGTTGCCTAAAAACATTCGGGGGTGAATGAACCCTTTAAGTTGCATTTAACTTGAACTAGTTTTGATATAACAGACAGAAATCTCACCAAAACAACGATGGGTGATTTATCTGAGTAACTTATTCTATATATATGATGAATCATACAGAAAAAATGCATTCCAAGAACATAAGTGAAAACTGTCAATTACATAAAATACAGAATAAAGACATAATATTGGATTTTACTATAAAGACAGTGTAAATATGATTTA
This sequence comes from Ambastaia sidthimunki, assembly GCA_036877625.1. Classification (NCBI taxonomy): domain Eukaryota; kingdom Metazoa; phylum Chordata; class Actinopteri; order Cypriniformes; family Botiidae; genus Ambastaia; species Ambastaia sidthimunki. The sequence continues at coordinate 12,308 of JAZGTK010010775.1, read as the reverse complement.
ATCACGTTACTTTGAAATTACAAAAGCACCATTCTCCATTCTGTATTCATTACAAGCAAACATTCTCGTTTACAGTTAGCCCATTCTTTCTTTACTGTTTACTCAATTATACTGTAATCATACTGTACTCTACTGTATTTTCTATCTGCACCATTGCATTGAGAGTTTTGGCTCATATACAAAGATGACTTCCCAACATACACAAGCACACATTATGGACTCCACCATACAAACACAGCAAAATACAGTAAGTGTATTAATTACATATAAAAAACGTTATTTAAACAGCTTGATTTATGTGATCCTGCTTGCTTATGTCATGTAGAGAAACAGGGAGTAATTGCTCAGTGTAGAGAATCTCCGTGTCAGGCTGTGTATAGGGCTAAACTCGCAGATTCAGCGCTAGAGAGGGGTGCCAAGCTTTTGCTGTTAATGCATACTGATGACTGCAGGTCCCTGATGACCAAAGTGACTCAGCCAATGACTCACAAAGGGGGGCGTGGCCTTAAATCTTTATCTGACACTTCAGATTGACCAGCAGTGAATCACCTCCGGAAAACAAACCCTCACAAGCCCTTCACATCTATTACTGATGTTTAATATACATGACACCAGAAGATCTGCTGGTCTCTCAAAGGTGGAAGTTTTCAGTTGCGAGTCAGTGAATTAAAACAGTCCTAAATGATTATTTCTTTCCAAAATCTCTTTAGAGAAATAAATGAGGACAAACGTATATTGTAGCTTGATTAGAGAGCTATAAGAATTTATGTGGATTGTATAGCTGATAAAATGAGAAATGGCTGACCTTTGTATAATTTGGTATTCTTGGCAAAATCTGAGCATAGTTTGTTAAATTTACGAGCTCTCTGTATGAAACACCGCAGGAGCCACACGAGATTTCTCGGGCTGTTTTCTCAGGAGAAAAAGTGAGAAGCAGGAGAGTTAAACAAAGATTAACTTTCTTTTAATTCATTTTATTGCAGTCCTGAAGAAACAGTTGTGATATTAAAGAGATCTCATTTATGATTTTAATATAAGCAATCGAAGAAAAACACTTCAATTTATTACTACAGTACTTTGCATCCTATTGTTTTCCGAAGATTGCCTCACAAGAAGGAGATAAACGTATAATCTGTAACCATACAGCAAGGTTATGAAAAAATAACACTAATATTTTGGATTCTCTTGTTGTCGTCAAGTTACAAGCCCACCATAATTCAAACATTCAAATTAGTTTGGACTCAGTAATGGTGTGAGAGCAGCACGAAACATAAAGAAAGCTCTTTATGAGCGACTGGCTAATGCATTCTCGGTGCGCGAGGGGGAGAAATAATCTTTTATTGATTGGTGGAGTGTGGTGGTGCCGGGCACAGGAAGATTTACTGCTGTGTTGGGTTCATGAAAGCCACAGAGATCTAACAAACAGCTCTGGTTGGATGAGATGACCCACACAGCGCTGCCTGTGTGGCAAACAAACACCAACGGTTTGATACCAGAACAGCCTTCAACAGGCCACACAGACGTAACATATATCCAAACCACTAAACTGATGCACTTAGCGGGTAAAGATTCCTATATGCATCAGATTAAACAAAACATTATGGCAGATTATTCTACAGCTAAAGGTTTATTCTAATAATAGCCCTCGTGCACTATGATGACATTATTCAACAATACGATGAAAGCCATTAATGTTTCCAAACTAATTGGTGTTCTTGTAGCTCAACTGGTAGAGTATTGCGTTAGCAGCGCAAAGGTTGTGGGTTCAATCCCAGGGAACACAAGTACTGATAAATGTATACCTTGAATTCACTGTAAGTCACTTTGGATAAAAGCGTCTGCCAAATGAATAAATGTATTTGGTGCATAAATGTTAAATATCATTCCTCTTTGCCTTGATTATTTTAAAGGCATGTTTTTTTGTTGAATGTCTCATTACATCCGGATAACAATCACCTAGTGGTCTAAATATAAGATTACAGTTTTTTTCTAAATGTAAGATTCCAGTTTTTTTAGCTATATCGCCTGGCCCTAGTGATATATATTCATATATACACAAATATATGTATATATTTTGAGTATCAAAGAAATACAAGCCCAAGTATCGCTGGTATTAAAATCCAGTCTAATAATATATCATCACAAGCGGAGGAGTAAAAAGGCCATTACTGATTAACAATGCAGCCTAAATTTTAACATCAGACTTAGCTGGATTTAAGCGATATCAGATCAGAGAGACTCAGAGTTACTGTAGTCCTCACCCAAGCCCAGAATAAACCCTTCATCTCTTTGATTCTTTCCTAAATGACAGGACCCATTAAAACACGCTTTAGTCTGTAATGGTTCTTCCCCTCACTTATCATCCTCTTGGTGGAACCTGACTTGAACTCAAACCAAACAGATCTAAGATCGCAATTTCCGCTTCATATCAGCGCTTCATACCAGCGTTCATTATCAAAAAAGCTCAAAGGCACAAACACGAAGGCAGAGACGCGAGTCTCTTTTGATTCCGGCGATCTGAACCGTTAGCGTCTCTGATCCAAACATTTATCAAAAACAGTCAGCGCTAATTAAACTAAACACTCCACAAGGGGCGTTGGCACATTTGATCAACTCATCAGTGGGGGACGGAGAGATAACAGTTTGTCCCTCACAAATTTAGGCAGAACAGCCACATGCCAGCTTAAAGCCAAGGTCACTGGCTCTCCTAACCTGAGCTATGACAAACCCTGAAAAGTTGGAGAAGCAGGATCCAAAATTAGCTTTTGCCACACCTGCCAACATCATATGGGTTTTTACAATGTGATTTAAACCATATATCATACTGCATTTATTCTCTATTAAACTGCCATCTGCTGGTGGGGAGCCAATTTTTATTTGCATTTGGTGACAGACGACACAAACAGATGCTTCTCCAAATGGAAAAAAGGTTTCTGTGCATGTCTGTTCTTTCAAACTCCTTCCTTCTCTTTATGTTGGAGGACATAAAAAGGAGAACGATGGCTCTGTTTGGTACAGCGACAAAGGCCAGAACAATATACAATTCACAGCAAAACAAAGAAGTCCCTCGTGACCTCACTCGGTCTTGTAGCTCGCATCAGACTGTCCATTTCCAGTCTCCTGGTGCCATGCGACTAAACCCCTCGACTTAATGCATGTGTGCCGAGCAATGCAATCAACACGTGCAGCTTCAGAATGAATCTGAGACGTGTGGAAAGGTGCTAACGACTTCCTTAAGCAATTTGCATATTAAATGACACCTGCTTTTTTCATGATCATTGCTTGTAATTAAAAATGCACCACAGACGAGAGAAAGAGCATTTTGAGCAGATCACACACTTATAAAGCCATCCCAGCAAACAATTTTAGGTTGTAAGAATGTTTGCATAACATTTCCATTAACAAAAACATAAAAAAAATTATTAAAAAATATTATATTAACATTATTGCTTGGTTTTACAACCATTATAATTGTATTCAAACATTTTTCTTTAATTCTGTAACATTTTTAAAACGTTCCACTAACTACTTAAGAGTTGCATTTTTTATATTTATGATACATAACTTTACAAAATTTTCTACCAACGTTACTGCAAGAACACTTTGATATCTTTGAGAGAACTTTTAAAGAACATTAGCCAATTTTTTAAGAGTGTTTCTTGCTAGCTTGAATCTATTCCCCCACTCCTTTCATCCATCACCCGCACAGCACCACAGAGTGCTGGTACTGGAGTGTTCTCCCTGTCTCTGACAATCAGCTGGGATGGCTGGTTTGGTTCCGTCAGGGCCTTAATGTGCGATACACATGCTCAGATAATTGAATGGCTATATTAGCGGAGACAAGCAGAGTCCAAAACATTTTGGTTGGTTGATCCATCAATGTCCCTCTTTCAACACACGCCCACGGGAACAATTAGCCGCTAAATATGTACAAGCTTGGGGAGAGAGACAAAAAAAGTGCACACTGGGAACTCCCGGGGCCAAGACAGCAGATAATGTGTGTCAATACGTGACCTGTGATTAAAATGGAACGAGGTGCAACAATGAGGCTTTCAAAGGCTGACGCTGTATACGAGAAAGAAACAATGGGTGAAACTGAAAGTGGGTTTAATTCAAGCTTTGAGAGAGAGAAAAATCATGTTCTTTAAGAATTCATTGTGTTGAAAGTGCAATTCAGACCAGTGTACTTAGTGCATCTGTATGCCATTATAACTTCTGTGGAAGACTAAGGGAGTTTTTAAAGAATCAGACATAGAATAAAACTTAAACCATAAATTAGCTTTAGATTTGGACCAAATGCAATGATTGGACGGACACTTTAGGGTCCTGCACCTTCCACAGAAGATATGTAAATATATTTAGACCCCTTAGTGATCCTATAAGGATGTGAAGACATTTTCAACCAGCATAACAAAAAGTGTTTCTGGCAAAAATCACAGACCCTGACTTTACCAGAATTATTACTTCTGGATGAACTATTTCTTTAATGTACTGTTGCCATTTTGAGCAAAATGCTGGTCACATGTGAAGCTCAGCACGGACAGAAGACATTTACACAATTAAACTGCAGCGATCATCGGATGACTAGCTGAGATCTGGCACTGAAGAAACGCCAGGATGCTGGAGCCAGGGGCCTCAAAGCTCCCCTTTTATCAAACAGACATTTTAATAGCGTCCACAACACCACCACGATCACTTCATGGGAGAGTTTGAACACCTGTATTAACCATGCTCTCCGCCTGAAGCGGTCAGACTCAAACAGCTGGCATTTCATGTCCCTCTTTTCCATTTTTTTGCCTCAATTACACAGCCGTGTGCCCAAAATGTCAGACAGGATTAGAGAGGGAAAGGTCAGAGTAGAGACGGGGGGTGTTGGGTAATTCTCTGACAGAGGACGTCTCTCGAACCGTTGTCTTCCTCCCAACGGGTGTCTGTAATAACTCTTTAAACAATCCCACAATGCTCGGCTCAGGCCATCATACGTGGCCGGGCGTGTAGCCTTCCACGGACAGCAGATATTTCCATACAAGCTGTCTGTCAACTGTCAGACACCATTCCACTCTAATAGGACAGGAAAACAGCACTAAGACTGAGAACCGCTGGTGTTGTTGTGGGTAATTGTGGAATAAAGCCAAATTAATGATGCAGGAAGGAAAAATAGTCATTAGTTTGTAATGATTTTGAAATATTAGATATATCAATGATGAACATAAACAGCAAGTCAAAAGAAAAGAAAAAAGCACATGAAGTCATTTTTATTATGCTGTTAACTTGAGAAAAATGAAAATGCTTGAGTTGTAATTGAAGTATTTCTATTAAAGCACATATATTTAGATATCTTTACACAATGGGACAAAAATCAACATAATGCCTAACAGAATGGAGATAAAAAGACACTCCAATTTATACCACAAATCACAACATGTATAAAACTCATGTTGACATGTATGAAACTCACTGATGTTTATGTGATGATGTCACTTCCTGAAAGACTATTAAGAGATAACCTACATATTACCAGAATATTAACAGATTAACATGGATACAAAATATTTACAGTAGAGAAAGTAAAAAATAAAGTTCTTCTATTACATAATAATACAAATTCTATCTAAAAAAATGTTTTTAATATTTTAACCGGTATATTAAGACAATTGTGATAGGGACATGAAAATGTACTGCATAACAGATATTATCCAAAAGGGAGGGCAGAGAGAGAGAGAGAGAGAAAGAGAGGGAGAGACAGAGCGAGCGAAGCAGAGAGCGAGAGACAGCGAGTGAGAGAGCATAAATATAACCATGACAGCACCAGTGATGAGAATATCATGTCCAGTCTTATTTAACTGGCCTGTTTCCAAGTGCCCAGAGGGGAGTGTTTTCATTACTGTAAACACAGGGGCATCTCAGAAATCTCTACAGAAGACCTTCATCTCAGGCAATCCTGTAATGTAAATCAGCACGCTACAGGGATTATTAAACACGCACATTTTAGAGATAAAATAACACCATGTTTCTCCACTTTCTGTGCTTTTATTTCTCTGTAGGGACATATGGGTCACGCTCTCGCCCTGGTCCAAGGTTGGGGTGAGATGAAACTTTTTTTCTGAAGCTGGTAAATCCTCTCTTATGTAACAATAGAACAAATGCAGTCATGAGTTCATATCTAGGCCAGGCGAGGCTGACTGGCTCTGTACGCAAACTCGGAGCATCAGGCTGTCCTGGAGATACTGCTAAACCATATTTAACAGATGAACTGGATCAGAGACCAGAGACCTGATCAGTCGGGCTCCATTCGCACCCGTTTTTGCGTACAAATCACGATTCGTTTACAGTTTGCACATACTGCGTCACTGAGACACCACATGTACTGTATTAAATCGGGGTAAAGAGAGGATTAGCACGGCCCCTGCGAAAGGATGATGCACAAATCCATGAAGGACTGTATTTTGGTTCCTGTAGCTCAATTGGAACGTACTGCTAGCAACACAAGGTCAAGGGTTCGATTCCCAAGAAACACACTTAATGATAAAAATGTACATTGTTTTGGATGAAAGCTTCTACCAAATTGCAAATTTAGAACTAGATTTTTGACCGACCATTTTGGCGTAACACTTCACCGCCGGACCTCTCGTTCTTCACCGCCCCGCCCAGCTAACAACGCTCAATGTCTACACTTCTCTCCCTGCCAAGTTCATCTCCTCTTTCTGCGCAGGCGTGCTGCCATCGCCCCACGCACACCTTCCACAGCTCTGCTCCAGCCGGCACTTTCTGACATCTTGCCTTTGCTTTCCGCTGCTTGCCTTGCAGAAAAACCGGCCCATGCAACACAAGATCACAGTTATTTACTGTCTGTTCCAAGCCTCCAATGAACAGAAGGCGGTACTGTTGCTTTAAATGCTGATATACACCGAGATGGCGCATAATACCTGGAGCCCAGCTTACAGTGTGAGGCTGTAACAACGTTTCCCTAACGCTTCAATTAGTAAAGAAAAGTTAAAATGTTATTTTCAGTGTTCTAAGAATGTTGTATTAGCATTATTGTTTGTTATAAGGACATTGTTCAAATGTATTTCATTCTGTAACGTTCCACTAACAACATGAATAACGTTGTTGATAGGATGTATAACAATTAAAAAACTTTTTACTAAAGTTACTGCAAGAACATTTCTAAAACGTTTCTGCAAACATTTCCTGTTAGCTGGGAGAAAGCTATGGAAAACATTCCCATTTATTGGCATTCCTTGACTGGCGCAAACTTTATCGGAGCGAAACATTTGATCCGTAAATGCCATGTCTGCTCGTCACCTGCAGGAAAATGACATTCCAGCAATTCCTTCACCAGCTGTGAGCTGTGACATTAAAGGCAGCAGGAAAATGTGTCTAAAAATACTTTATAAAAAAGGGCACTGTTACAACATTTCATATAATGAAATACTTCAAATTGTTTTGTTTTTATCAGAATATATTTTTCAGAATTCACACAAATTCGCAAACGTTTTTATCCAAATCTGCTTACAGTGTGTTCAAGGTGCAGTTTATCAGAAGCTGTCAATACAAAATGATGAATTTCACAGCCGGAAGCAGTGAAAGTATATACCAGTAGGGGCTACCCAGCTAACAGGAAATGTTCTCAGAACGTTCTCTCAAAGTTCTCTCAACCTGTTCTTGCAGTACCGTTACTGTATATATCACTACTAAATATGTTATTCTTAAGTTGTAAGTGGAACGTTTTAAAAATGTTACAGAACAAAACAACGTTTGAATAACATTTACACAACCAGGCAATAATGTTAATACAACGTCCTAGCATCGGAACTATTCCCACTTGTAAATGTAGCTTTGCAGCTTGGAAACTGAACCATGCTAACAATCCAAACCTTTATTGTGTATCATGAGTAAACGGCCATCAGCAGAGGTCATAAGGTCATTTGATCAATTCCCAGAGTTTCTGTAAATCACAAGAAAATCTTTATCTGCCACTTTGATTTGCCCGTTTTAGGGATCTAGTGCAAGTCCGATATTGCTCGGCACGCCCAGAAACCGTTCACAGGGAAACAGCTTTTAACTTTCCCCTGGGCATCATATGTGTTGGCGCTGTAAAGAGCGTGAGGTCTGCGGTGGAATTGTTTGTAATTCTGACAAGTCTATCTCAGAATAGCTGTTTGTTCAGCTGCTGTAGCATAGCTCCAGTTGTGCTAATCTCTTTCACCAATATTCATACCATCAGAGTCGCTACAATGCAGATTACAAGTGCTCGTATTTGTGTCCAATAGCAACAGTACGCGAGCTCATTAGAATTAACCATGACGTGCCTTGAAAAGCAAGATGGTGCTCTGGGAAATCTGTGAAGTCTTATCACGAGGTTTCAGAACCGAATTAAGCTAAACAAAAAAACAAGCGAAAACATTGTGTTTTTTCTTTGTAAACCGTGACGTTTTCAATGGAGATGTGCAAAGCTGCTTTGTTTATCGACAAAGTTGACTAGTGGATGGTTTAATAATCTGACCCTGACCAGACATTAACCAGGCCGTTAAACATGAGACATTCATGCAACTAGTTTAATTTCAACATAATGCAACTGAACTCGGCTACTCAAGATGTTAAAGAAACCTTCTCTTACATCCGAATGTAGTTTTGAGAGTGACTTTCACAGAGCAAATGATCTAACAGCTAAAGAACATCAGACTGAACATCCATTTCTAGTTTAAATCATGTTAAAGATCAAAAAATGACAAAATAGAAAAAGACTATCAATATAACTGTGCCTCATTACCAACTGAAGCACACGTCTCCGTAACCCGTGACATTTAAACAGGAAAATCACATCGGTTTCATTTTTCCTTTACTCAATGGCCCATCTGCCACATTGCTCATTTTCTTCTCGTATTACGCAAATTGATTTTGTCTGAAGTGATCCAGTCGATATGTTTTGTGTTTCTGTGAGTTCATACAGCCCACCTGCGATGAATCAATACTCATGCCGTGCGCGGAATGAGAAAAAAATAATTAATTAAGGAGCAAATGTTTCCTCCGTGCGATTTTCCTCACTTTCGCGTTTGGCCCATTAGCGAGACCCGGCGGACTGAACCCGACGCACGTGCGGTTCTGTGAGCGTCCAACCTTTCTGACTTGACAGTTGTTTCTGACTTGACAGTTGCCGGATTGGGAAACCCAACATCCGGCTGGGAATGATGAAGCGTATGCAGAAAGATCTGTAGCTAAAGTATGCGGATAAACAACTAATCTTGCTACACAGAAGGAAAAAGATTAAGACAGTAAACTTCACACATAAGTTAGTGACAGGAACAGCAAGAAATATATAAAACACCAAAAGCTTATTGTACTAAAATTATATGTTTACCTCAGGTTTTTTAAATAACAAACATGGACCAACTGAATAATAAAAATGAATGATTTCAGGTCATGCAGTGTGTAAACATTTCTTATTTCTGTAATAATCAGGTAGGACACTTGTGGCTATGAAACTTGTTCGACATCAAGTCTTACACCTTAATCCGACGATGGCAGCCATCTCTGAACACAAGTGTCTCATAAGAGAATATGGATGGAGCAGGGAGGTCACACCCCCTGAAATGGCACAGGTTACCATGTCAACGCTGTGATAGTGAGAGAGTCATTAGTAAGACGGGCTCAGCAGGTGGCATCTACACTTCCAGCAGTATTCAACATCTTCAACGCTCAGCTCCCTGAAGAAACAGAAGCCCAGAACGAAGAGCAGATTTTCTCTAAAGCTCCCGAGGCTTATGGTCAGCATCCACACCACATACAGTCAAGCCACACATATCTGATGTCCTGTAGCAAACCACAAACCAGAAGACCTGAGAGTCATGGTTAAAACATGATCCACCACAAGCTCACCAGAAGATTAATGATGGAGATCTTACACAACATCTCTGTGTTGGAGTTCTGAACTTGTCCTTCTCTCTCGCTCTCTCACTTTCCCTCATATTCTGTCTGGCTCTCTCCTTCAAAACTTCACACAGGAGGCAAAATGTGGTTTCCCAGTAAGTGGGTTATGTGTAGCTCCAAATAGACCTAGCCGACAATGAGGACCCAAGTTCATACTCTTCACTTTCTTCAACGCTTTCTAACTTCTGCAGAAAGCTTGTCAAGACAAAGACCGCGAGAACACCATTATTGCTCCATAAATACAACCAAAGTAATTTAGCTCTGGCAGACGGAGGTTCAATTACATGATTCTTGTGAAGAGGCGGCACCCATTGTTTCTAAAACGGGCCCTTTCTGAAAATGTGCTGAAACTCTCTTTCTGCTTCCTGCCTTCTTCTGACCAAATGATTCCAGTTAATTCACGAAACAAAAACATATGTTACGTCTCTACATGTTATCACTGCCTGAAAGTATATTTAAATGAATACATTTTGAATAGAACATTAATAATATAATAAAGCAACGTCTTGGGATCTGTCCATAATGGAAAAAGCATTATATGCATTAAACATTTTGACGCATATGTGCTTACATATTAAATGACGCATGCTAAATACGCATCTGAAATGTGCAAAGCAGAGCAATTCCCAGTGTGGCCCACTGTACTCAGAATTCCCAAAGAACTCAGAATGAAATCTAACAAGACTTTTATACTTCTGTACTATTGAGGAATTCCAACCTCTCAAATGTCGAGACATTTAACAGCATTTATAAATTTATTAACCGCAATTATAAATGCTATAGTTATAAATGTCCTTAAGATATGGTGCTTGTAACTAATTATACAAAATATAACTAATTATAGTTATAAAAACGCCACCTGTGGAAAATATATGGTAAACAATCAAAGTACAAAGTAGAAACAAAGGCTTTTGGGCATCAATGAATTATAGACCAAGCTATCAGTAGGGGGAAAAAAACGTTGTTTTTGTTGATATAACCTTGTTCTTGCCTAGGCATTACTTATATCATTAAGTACCTGCTGAAAGGCTAAAAATATCAGTTAAGTGAATGAACACAGCCGGAATAATTTAACTATACAAATCAGGTGGTAAAAAGTTTAGTGAGACCTTTTTTCAAATGGTTCCCTCAGCCCTTGTTCATCTTCTCCCAGTCTCTCTCTCTCTCTCGCTCTCTCTCTCTCTAACAACTGCATGGAGAGAGAGAGACTGTCACCTCTTCACTTTGTGTATTTTAAACATTTATTTTATGGCACAAAAATGACATGTACATGAATTTGGTTTTGTTACACTTGTTTGGAGACATGAGAACAATGACTGTATTTAAAAAATTCACCATCTCCTGAAAGGCTCAAATCTAACCACACCAAACCAGTTTGTAGTGAAACCATTTTAGAATTTTATTTCAAATTCTGCTTATGCGTTTGCACTTTAAAGTCTAGCTCATTCCAAAGATTTATACTAACATCTCTAAAAGCAATATCATCGGTTCACAAGATCTCATTCGTATAACAATCTGCGTTCGGTTCAATTGAATTGTTGGTGATTTCTTAAAGTACCAGATCAATTTTACAGTATCACCATACGGTCTTAACTCACTGGAGAAATCACCTGCTAAAGGGGACAGAAAGCTTCAAATCTCACATGTATATTTCAACCTATTAACAACCAAGCCAAATATCACAAAACATTTCCACTCAGCCTCAGAGAAGAAATATAATCACACAAGCTGATAAAAATCCAATCTTTCCAACCCCCGCCTCCAGCAGTCAGTGACGTGCTCCGAAACGGGTTTAAAACAGCTTTACAATCACGTTGTGTAAGAACTACAACCTGAACCGCACAACAGAATCAGCCGAAATTGTTACATGGCCACAGAGAGCACCGCATTTCCTTTTCTCATGCTTTCCGTGGAGTGTGGAAAGCCTTTTGACTGATGACCACCATGAGGACCACTCATGTGGAGCTTAAAAACACAAGCGACTCCTAATGGGCCCAAGCAGATATTTCCGAAAACAACCATCATTGACACAATTATACGCCTTTAATGTGATGAAACTGACAAACAAAAGCAAATAAAAGGCACTGCGTCTGACCCAATTTTATAGCTGTCATTTTGTATTAATATAGTTTGGTTATCTCCGTTATTGTGTACTATAACCAAACCGTTTTTAATCTAAAATCGAACGCCACTGGAAAACTTACTCCACATATGAGCATCTGTTGTGTGCACTAAAACATTAAAAAACCGACAACACGTTTCATACCCACACACTTAAAAACTGAGACATATTACTGTATTCTGTCTGATTTATGATACAAACTTACATGAATAATATTTATATAATTTACAGACAGACATGCACTGCAAATCTGAAA
>JAZGTK010010774.1:0-16140 GCA_036877625.1 Ambastaia sidthimunki | reverse complement strand
GCATGGACTCTTCTTTCATGTTTAATGTGGCATAAATATAGCATGCCTCTGAACTGCAGTCTGATGAATTGCAGTCCCTTCCTTCACAGAGCCACTGCAGACGGGTGGAAAGTCAATGGGGGGAATGAAAAAGAGTGAGTGAAATAGCCCATAATTGTTGATTCCTGTCAGGTCTCTGGTGAGCCTCTTTATCCTGGAAATGAGAGCAGTAAAAACTAAACTCTGCTGCAAAGTATTCTGTCTCTGCACTATTCTCTTCCTCTCTCAATGTCTTTCGCTCACTGTCTCTTCTTCCTCTGTGAATATTCATGCCTCGATGGCTGTGTAATTTATATTTGCGCTATTTTATTTGCTTTGATGATGGCATCAAGTTTTTTTGGAAGTGCCTGCCACACAGCGCTGCGTTCAAATACGCTGTCAAACCACATAAAGCTCAGGAAAATGAAAGTGGAATACGAAAATGATGCAATTTCCATTTTTTTGTGCCTTTACCAAGCACTGTTTTGTTAAACAAGGTAGATCATTTTGGACCTACAGTGCAAGTTATCACAGCCTCTCACCTTGCCGACATACTGATAGTTACTTCCTGTGTATTCCTCCGACAGGAAGAATTGCCTCCACATCCAATCCCTTTTGGATCTGTGCAGCATTATTTTATCTCCTTCTATCATGTGGTTCCAGTTGCGAAGGAGTTTTCCATCACTCTTCTCTAGCGATATGACTGGAGAGCTCAGGTGGGGAAAGATCAGTGGAAGCAGCCAGAGGAAGTGATTCATTATCATCGTAGCCAATCGATCGTCGAGACGACCGCAACTCCTTATGAATAAGCTAAGAAGGGGGGCCGTGCTGAATCGAGAGCGATGTAGATGGCGACATCAGCAGCCCTGACATTGTAGAATTAGCTTTGATCCTTCTTTGATTCCCTATAAAAATAATCAAAGCAAAAAAGTTACAGTGTTGTTGGAGGTCATTGCGGCCCTTGTCAAGATGCAACACCCGTTTCTAAAGCTGTAATGCGTTTGTTGTTCAGTGAGCGAATCCCATAAGGCCCTCATGCTGCATTTTATTCACTTAACATCAAAAATGTAGCTTCGCTCAAAGAGTTGCGCATAGCATGCCAACACAATTAACAGACGCGCCTACATCAGTAAACATTGGCAATGCTAAGGCAGATCTGGGTTACGCTCAAAGCAGAAAGTTTTTCTAGGTGAGTTAAGCTCCCCACGCCCTTATTGATCGAGATAACGTTTCTTCAACGCAACACAAAATGATTAAGCACTGAAAACAAAGTGGGCAAGTGAATGAAGTCATAAGACAAGCTTCATTTTCAAATTGATTCCTGTTCCAATGTTATCTTTTGTTCCCTTGTCGTCTTAATATGTCCTATATACAAATCGATTTCCAGAGAGAGTACTATGGTATGGCTGTTACAACTACATATGAAAACAGAGAAATCAACACATACAGAGGGATCAATAGCAGAGCTTGATTATATATCAAAGAATGACTAGTGTTAGATTCAAATGCCGATCACAGTATGTAAAAGATCTTGCTTGCTGCCTCAAACAGTGATTGCTGCTGGCAGAGTGGCTTGCCGCTGTGTTGATTCTTTAGCTTTCAGGCTGAGTGTTTAACCATGACAGCCGATGTGTGATACATTCAATTAACTGGGACTAAGTGAAACATTATTCACCTCCTTTTCGCCTCTTAAAAAGGAATTTTCCCAAGCATTGCCTTAAATGCAGCACCTAAATTCCTTAAATGTTTAAATGCCTTTCTGGAAAGATATTTAACCCCGCTATTAAATTACTGGGCCACAGCAAGCAAACCCATCACTGTTTAATATGGCCGGTGGCCTCTAGTGAGCAAATTTAGCTGTTGGATTTGTGGAAATAGATGCCACATAGCAATTAGCCAACTTTATTGCTGACCACTCATCTCATCTTCATTGCAGTTCAGTTTCCTCTGGGTTTGTTAAGGACAGATGAACACAACAGATTCAGATTAACAGTTTCTTTGTATTTTAGCATACCAGACATGACTAGTTCCAAATGCATTTTTCCTGATCACTGAGTGTAGCTCAACTGGTAAAGCATGGCACCAACAATGCCAAGGTCATGGGTTCACATCTCAGAGATGTAAATCGTGAATGCAGCGCAAGTCACTGCGGATGAAAACATCTGCCAAATGTGTAGTTGCAAATGTCCCAGTGCAGAGCGGAAAAAGAATTTGTATAAAAATACCTTTCAGTTTAACAATTTTCCAGGGTATTTGAAATTACTCGCTGTATATGTCATTCAGTTGGGCAAAATGGCTATGTGGCTGTGTAAATATCCTTTTGACTGTTTAATATAGTTTAATAAAGTGCTGTGTACTTCCTTGTTAATTCCCCTTCTTGCCCCGGGCTTGCGTAAAGCTGTTTCTGTTTTGTAACATGTAATCCACTTTGATTATTATTGTGATTAAATGCTGCAGTTATAATTTAAACTCTTTCCATGTGCCTTATTAGAATATTAATCCTGGATGTGTACTGAATAATAAGCAGCCTTTGACACCTCATGAATTTTAAGTTATATGTGGTCAGTGATATGGCCAAGGAGAAAGATATGGGCATTAGATACACTCTTGAGACATTTCGTATATCACCTTTTAATTAGAGAATCACCATTAATGTCTGTAGCTCCAAGTCAAGTACACTCAGTCCTTGTATCTAATCCATCATAGTATTGAATCAGAGCTCCCTAATGACAGATAATACTTGCTTTTCCTCTGTCTTCGTCCATTAAATGCAAATGTAATGCAGATATGCCCATTACTGCCCTTGCTGCATGTATAACCTGCACATAGGCTAAAATCACATATAGAATCGCAGCCCATTTAAGCCTGTCTTGCAGTGATAGAACTTAAAAACAAGCCACAGATGCAACAGTTACCACTTGGTGGAGCCCAAGACCTTTTTCTCTGCTGTCTTCCCAGGATGGATCTCTCCATCATTCCATCCCTCATGCTGGACGGCTCTCACAGCTGGTCTCTCTCTTGCAATATTAATGCCCTGTCTTCTTTGTTTTGAAACTTTGGTACAGATCAGATATGCACCATGTTGATTGCCTGCCTGGAGGACTGGCTTTGATTCTACCAGGTTCACAGACTCAACGCAATCATTTACAGCCCGAGTTATTAGACAGAACACTTTCTCTGATTTCATGTGGCTGTGAGGATCTAATGAATTCAAAAGTGAATTTCAGTAGGAGCTGATGGGGGTCTTGTCTGATTATAAAAATGATGTGTTGTCAGAGAAGGGCAGTGAGGAGGGGAGGGTTGTTGAACACACAGATGCGTATACTGTTAACAGAGCAATATGGTTTATAACTGGTACGACATTCGCCGAATCTAAAGTTCAGGCTGATGTCATATTTCTTTTGTTGGAAGAAAACTTCTCAAAAGGAAATAGTTATTATTATTTCACCTGTTCTCTGGTCATTAACCTCTTAAAATGTTTGCTTTTTGCCTCTGGTTAGTTCATAAATATTATTGCCTCTCTTAAAGGAAATAAATTGATTGCATCTTTTGCCTCATTATGAGGCAAATTGCCTTGTGTAGGACCCACCTCTTTGTGAGGTGGAAAGCAGGGAAGATAAAAGAGAGAAAATGATAGCAGGAGAGAGAGAGAGAGAGAGAGAGAGTTGCACAGGAGTGGAAGCATGTGGGGCTTTATCTCATGATTTATCTCTGTGTTGAAAGGCAATTATACATGTGACACTGGCTCAAAGGAAGTGTGCACTTTAATTTGTGTAAAACAGTCATGCCATTATGTGTTTACGTCAGATGTATAAATCACAGTCAGCATATAATGGCTTGAGTTGAGCTTTATGGCTCTGATGCACAGAGCTAAAAATCTGATGGGATGGAACATCATCTAAAGTCTATGAAGCTAATTAACTAGCAGAGAGGGGTTACGTAGTGCATGTCTGATGAGGCTGTTTTCTTAAGGTAATGATGTATACAGCGTGTACACACACATAAAGGAATTCTTATTGGCAATATTGCATTGATTTGTCTACAGACTTAAATTTGAATTTCACATGTGTACGCAGTCAAAGTGGTACAAACAGAAATAAAAGCTGGAAAATGCTTGTGACTATCCTTTCCTACAAGAACACTTTCAAACATTAGAGAGCTGCTTATGCAGGTTTAGTGTTATGGCTTTGGATAGTGTACTCCAGAATCTGTACTGCTTTAGTTAAACCCAGGGTTAAGAATCCCAAACAGACACAGTGACACATGAAAGCAATCCCCATTCCTCAGCTCTGATGTGTTTTTTTTTGAGGATCAAATGCACACAGATCTCTCAACACATGTACACATCTTATAAAAAGCTAGGGTGCGATTAAACATAAGCTAGAGGAAGGTTATTTGACACTTCAGCTGCCATCTCAACTCTTGTGGGTGGCAAACTTTAACTATATATACAGATTGGACACATTTAAGAATTGCCAATAATTACCAACTACAATAATGCTGGAATCATTTAGGAAACTGCTGGGTCATTTGTGTGTATTTGTGTATATATAAAATATAAGTGTCTGTGTAGATATGATTGTATTTGTGTGCATGTATATATGTATTATATACATATGTAAACCTTCCATTAAATGTAATATAATACATACATATAATACACACACATACACAGAGCTATGCTTTAATGCAGTGGGTGTTAAAAAGACAAGTCACTGGAATACATTATATAATGATTTCTGTGTTGTTTAGTAGTTATTTAGTGATTCTATGATAATATGTAATTTCTATATATATATTTTAATTTTTTGTTTGTATCTGTTTCATATAAGCTTTTCTTCAACTTTCAGAGCTTGCACATAACCCAGACTCACTTGCACCCACATAATAAAAAGACAAAGCTCTATCACCAGTGCAGAACACAAATCAAAGAGCAGATGGCATTTTGTCATATTATGTTGCATGTCTGTGGCATTACAACAAAAGGCTCAAGCCATAAAGCCATTAGAAAAACCATCCATGATGAGGTTATTGTTATTATATTGAAAAGTCATTCCATTCAAAAACAAGCCTTGCAAAGTGTTTGTTCAGTGTTAGTTTCAACCACTATTATTTCCACCGCAACTATGATTCATCAACTGACAACTTGTTACTGAATTTCATGCTAAAAAAACTTAAATATAGCCTAATTGATTTAAACAGTAAAATGCATAAAGCATCTTACCTTAACAAAACGGTCTCCTGTGTGTGAGCATGTCATCCTCGTGGAAATACGACGCTGGCTTCTGTGCTTGCCTCTTGGCAGTGCTCAGATTCCAAGACTGACTACAGTTGTGTGCGAGTCTCCAGCTGCCCCTCTCTCTCACTCAGTCTCTCTCTCACTCTATCACTCACTCTCTCACACATAAACCCCTCTCTCTCCAGCTCTATCCTTTCTTTCTTGCTCTGCTGGACAAGGCTGCAGTTTGCGGAGGGGAGCATGCTCTGATTGGTTGCCATTCATAAGATTGTGATTGGGGATGGAGTTGACTTGCGGGGGGAGGGAGCGAGAAGAGAGAAAGAAACCAATGTTGGCTACAGACCAGAGCATTGAAATGAGGACAGTGGGTTTAACACAGCAGGCATGATGACTTTCAAGAATTAAATCTTGGACCAAAACACGGTTAAAGGCTAGAAACCCCAGGCACCTGACATGCTTAAAACTGATCCTAAATCAGTGTAACAACATTTCTTTTGAAGGACAATTGTTTTCGTTGCACACAAATATAACTGTCAGTTTTTATTTTTGCACAACCTATAAATCAGATCACTTATGGGAGCTGTCAGTCTTTTCCAACGAAAGAGGGAGTTTCATGGACAGAGAAAGGGAAATACATTCAGTGAAAATAAAAAATACAGTGTAAACACAAACCAATTAATGAAGCATTAAAAATAGAAACGGTAACATCAACAACAAACAACCTTTTAAATTGTGTAAATGTTTAACGTTTACAAAGCACTTTTTGCCCTAACCTGACATACTATAGCATACAGTTCAACCGCTGTGTGACAGTTAGCCTCAGTGTCTACAAATCTAAATGTGAAATCACAAGAATACAGTCTTAAACTCATACTATAGCAATCCATGAAAAGCCATGTATTATATCCTCTTGGCATAACAAAATTGCTTTAATTCAAAATACAAGGCTTCTATTATATGTACAGTATGCAGTGTCACTGTGGATAAGTGCTGCAGATGAGAGAGTATTGAATAGGTTCTGACTCTCTCTATGATAGAAAGAGCTGAGGTGGAGATGGCAAATACGGCTTTTCATTTCAGTCCTGCTTTGATGTACTGTATGAGGTGGATCAAAGACCACACCAATGTAGCTGTCCTAGGGCATAGATGTTGAAAGAAGTTCCATTCAATGTATTACAAAAAGGATAAACAAATAAGTTTGTAATGTACCACATGAGTTTGTTTTGTGTATATTTCTATGCGTGTTTCAGTTAACCAAGAAAAGCTTGTTAGAATTAATGGTGTAAAATATTGGAAAATGTCAGCTGTAAGTGATAAGAGTGAGTTTAATATGATTACAGTATTTTTACAATAACAATACAGTAATACATACATTCGTTTCTTAACTCAGTGCACAATTTATAAAGATCCTTGCGGGCCCTCAAGGGCAGATAATCTTTAATTGGCGTAACCAAGGTGCTTCAAGGAAGCTAATGTACAACATAATTTAATAGATCTTCAATTCAAATGGACCTTGCTCCATTTTCTTTGCTCTTATTTAGAACATTGATTGAATCTTACACAGGTTCCGGGATTCAATAGATTCCTTACTTAGTGTTTGATACTGCATTCAAATTAAAGATGGCACATTGCAGGCTATAGTTCTAAAGCTATAGAAAGGCAACTTTGCCAAGCAAAGCATGTAACCAAGTTTTCCTTGATAGCACAAAGACTTTTATTCAATGTTTGCGAATAGACAGAAACAGTGCTAATGTGCTATACCTCACTAAAATATTCTCTATAGGGTTTTAAAAAAACATACAGCAGATTTTTCAAGACATAAATGATTTAGAAGATTCATCTCAACCTTCATAATGGACCTGACAACAAATCTGCAACCATTTAAAATAGGCAAATATTATAGTCCTGTAAAATGTTATAGACTTACTTTCCAATGGGTTCTTTCTGTGGTGGTTCTTTATTTATTTTAGTAATATACTTTTAAAAAGTAAAATAGTGCATTTACAGTATAGTGTATTCTCACAAGGCTCTATTTGCCTTTTCACATTATCTCTGTAGGAAGTGCTTCCTGTATACATCAGCTTCAGGCCCCAGGTGTAATGCTGTCTTTTCTTACTAAAAGTACTTCAGTCCTTATTTGTTTGCCATGCAGTCTGACATATATGTAATTTATTTGTTTTTTTATGATTTGGGAAAACAGCTAGGCAAGGCATGCACTACTACTATGCAATGTAACTGTATCATATTATACTTTCTTGTCTAATTGTAGATTCAGTTCAAAATTTAGCATCATGATCCTAATCCTTTAATTTATACCACTTTCATTGATATGCCAATTCAGTTTTTAATAAGTTTGTTGTAACTAGTTCATTGCACTTGGACGTGCTGTCGCGGTAGCAACATGGTACCAAGATCTGATGACAGATGGATGGTAAATGAAATGTTAATGGATTCAAACTCCTTACCCCACGTCTGGGCACCATTACAGAGATAGCAAAGTGAAAACATCAACTGCAAAGATGATTGGATGTCACTGTTAAAAGTCAAAGACAAAATGTGTGACAGAGGAAACAACCCGGGATAATAACTATATCCCTGCTTAATTTGGTGCTTGCCGTCCAGCAGCACGGAAGCATGTGTTATTCCGTGCAAATGCCTCCTCCTTTTCCCCTGACACCACCACACCTTCACCTTCTTGTCGTTCTTCCTCCATTACTCCTGCCAAAAGTAACATTGCACATGGGCAGGTTTTTCACGTTTGTAAACCCGTTAACATTTCTAGCCGGTGCATAAATATACCTTCATTATACTTGCATTCAGTTGCATTTTGCAGACGGATTTATCCAAAGTCATTTGATGATGTGATTAGTAACATCACAGGAAATAAATCTTACAAGTAAATAACACCCATAATATTGCAATGCAATGTTAGTTTTGAGCAAGAGTATCATAGAAGCTCAGAGAAGTGTACTCAGCTGTTTTTTGAAAGATTTGCATTTTCTTTCATCCCCTGTAAAGTTCTGAAAAGTCTATGGAAACCACAATATTGTCTGCAAACTTACAGCTCTGCCCAATGCATGTGTGTTGTTCAGTGGTGTGTGGTGGACTTCTGAAATAAGAAAGCATTAAGAAGTCTTCTCTCTGACTTTGAGGCTTTTTTGTCCAGTACAAATATATGTTTCAATTACTCTTGATGTTTGCACAGTTTTCTGGTTAAAGGCAAATTTAAAACCTTACACTTGAAACTTTTATCCGTGACTTATGGTGCATTCAAGGTATACAATTTATCAGTACGTGTTACAGAATCAAACTCGCAACCTTTGCGCTGTTAATGCATTCTCTAAACATTGATCTACAAGAACAAATATCGGTAATATTAGCATACTATTAAATACACTTATTTTTATTAAGCATAGCATTTACTGAACATGCAGTTCATGACTTTCTTTCTATCATTATTGATAGTCCCCCCTTTTTCAGACGGTTACTCCACAGATGCTTGGTAAACACTGAAGGTCTAGTAAAGGTCACGGGTACGAAAACCAGTTCACTCACGATCATCATTAAACAAATTCAAGTAAATTTTAATTGAGACATGACTGAAAGCCGTGACGATAATTTTGCAATTACTAGATTCATTCACACCAGTTTGACCCATTCGGGCTAATGTGCAGAGTGCTTACAAACATGGAATGTGAGCTGATTAAACTGACATGCTAATCAGTCAATCACTGTTGTTATGATGTGGTGTTGTTTTGAACCTGAATTCCCCTCGAGGTGCAATAAAGTACATCTATTGTTATAACCGTGCCATTCTATTTAAATCAGGCAGATATGGAAATGAATGCTCTCATGCGATGCTCGTTTTTCGTCAACAGGTTGCAGCGGCTTAGCATAATAAATTGCAGGGCTTAACAGACACGGCCAATTGATTAGCAAATTAAGAGGCCTTCGGTTATGTGTGCAAAGACAAAGGCGGGTTCGACGGCTGGCAATGCTTGTCGAAGATGTTGACGGATTGTTATTATTAGTGAATTTCAGTCACGCAGCACGATTTATCAGCACCACTGTAGTATCTTGCTGACAGCACCTCTTTCTCTCCAGAACACAGCATTAGCAGTGAATCTGCAGCTCTGTCTGTCTCACCCTGCGTCTGCCTCACCCTGCGTCTGCCTCCTGCAGGGCTTCACGTGTGGCTGTGCAGACACTGAATGAACGTCTGCTGCCAAGATACTTCAGCTCCATTCCTGTATCTGTGGCTTTCTGATTCTAATTCCATGCCATGACATTTGCTGTTTGAGGGGATTTTCATTTTTGGTGCGAACAGCCAATTATAGATGTTAATTCATAAATAAGACTAATGAGCAATGGGCTGCATTACGGGTAGCGCTTAAATCTGACATTTCACGTGGGGGCTTAATTATATAAGAATATGAGGCAATCCTTTCACTATGTAGGAACCCCCACTAAGCGCCTAATACCCCATTGATTGAAATGATAATTGTCTGTTTACAGAAAAAGCCCAGGTGCAGAGACATTCTGCTGGTTTACCATGAGCATCAGAATTGCCCAATCAAGCCAGAGCTCCAGCTGACAGACCTGGTGAGGAAATTACTAACACTTGAGCAACAGATGGCTTTGGCCTCCAAACAGGCTGAGTGGCCATCATGGATGCTCCAATTGGTAGGGCTTTGGAAGAATTCTCACTGTGCTGAGAGTGCTGGCTTTCTAGTGAGAGTGCTGTCTGTGGTAACAGTTTCACCTAGAGATATCGGATACAGCAGTTAGCTGTAATTTGATAGTACTCCTAAAACTAACACACAGTGATACTTTTGAAAATAGGGTGTAATGTTGTGACACTGACACACTGGGGCATGTGAAGTGTATATTTGTATCCCGCAAGAGTCTGTGACCCTGTGTTCTGTTTCTTCTTTGTACATGTTGGAAAATGGGATGTTTGTAATGTATCTGAAGATTGGGAGGCTGGCAGACTCGCTCACGCCCAGATAAATTCCATAATCATATTTGCAGTGTATATCTGAGGAAACAGGATAAAAAGTATAGAGCAGAACTTAATGGATTTCATCCATCTAGAATGTATTGGCTTGATAGAAAGTACGGCTTTACATACCAGAATGAAGCCAGGTGTTTGGAGAATGTATGTGCTCTATTCAAATACTCCCGACCATGCATACGCAAACTGTAGTGTGTGAAAATTGGCGACTCATTATCTGGCACCAGCAGTTGTCACAGATTCACCAGGCTCCACCCTCACTCCATGAACTGCTTTTCCCCAGTTTAATCACCTGCACCTGTCCCTCATTAACACCACCCGTCATCACAGTATATAAGAGCATAACTCACATTCACCGTCTGGTCTTGCTACGGATTACAGACTCTTTATCTGTATGGTCTCCAGCAGTGGTCTCCTCGTCTCACCCTCCTCGTCTCACCCTCCTCACCCTGTTACACATCTGGTTCACTTACCTGCGGCAACTGAGGTCTGTGCTTATCCATCAACCTTCCATCATAATCGCCATCTAGCCCTGCAAAGTTTAGAGGCTGATTACTTCATCTGATGTTGCACACTATCTGCTCAACAATTACTCACCTGTTTGTTTGTGCTCTGCGGCTGCTAATAATAAACTGTTTCAGCATTTCACATCTCTTGTCTAGGTCTGCTTACACTTACGTTTATGCATTTGGCAGATGTTTTATACCAAACAACTAGCATTACTTGCATTCAAGGTATGCAATTTATCAATGCATGTGTTCCATGAGAATCAAACCCCCAACCTTTGTGCTGCTATTGCAATATCTTACCAGCTGAGCTACAGGAACACAGCACTTCCTGTTACAGCAGGGCATGATCTGGTAAGATTTTAATAAGTATATAAGGAATGTTTTTGAATCTCTAGATTAATTTACAGCTTTGCACAGTCCAACCTGGTAAAGTTCACTGGTTACTTTAAGCAAAATTATCAATCTAATCTCTCATGATCAATATTATTTACAAGAGTGTTTTAGCAATACATTTTTTTAAAATCTACAACATACTGAATTGTATAGTGTTTACAACAATGCAAAGTGTGTGAAAATTGCCTGAAAAACACTTTCTGCTTTTTGCATACCGCATCTGTCAGTCCATTATTTGTGAATGTTTACTGGCAGATTTTGACCTTCCTAATATGGTGGATGCACAAATGTATCACAGCAATAAGAAACTTGACTCAGACAAACGTGACATCCTGGCAAGATATAACAATATATTGTCAGAATGTCTTACACGTTCAGTAGTCAGATGGATCATTAGATTATATCATCTGATAATGTTTCTTGTTGGCTGTCTGAATAGGTCGGATGATACAGTGTAGTACCACACAGGTGTGCTGTTGACAAGTGTTGTTGATAACTGCACAACACTCTAAACACAATGATAACATCGTCAGTGGCCTTCACAAACGGTTCAGAAGTGTTTAGGCATAATCAGCTACAGAAAAGGCACAATTATTTTTTAAATGTAAATAATCAGAAAAACATCTTCAGAATTATGGGACAAAGGAATGAAGATCTTAAAATTTTTCATTTTGAGTGGTTAATGTTTTATACAATGTTTATCCAGTTTGAGTATCTGATAACACAGTATAAAAATGATGAACTTTTAATATAGCACCAAGTTTGTATGGTATGAAACATGTGGTTATGTGGGGTATTTGGGGAGGTTAATTGCTTGTCATCAATATGACATTTATGGCAGTGTTTTGACAATCTGACAGTATTCTGCTAAGGTGCAATAAAACAGCGTTTGAAGGTAGTTTAGACAGAATCTTTGCTCTTGCGTTATAGGGTAATGTGAGCAGTTTGTAATGTGAGTGATTAAATCAAGCTTTTCTATTCTTACTAGGCGATCAATCCTCTCTTTTGCCCAGCCTTGAATCTGATGCTAATGGCTATTTTTGTCAGATGATGTCAATAGCTGTTACTTTATAGTCCAGGGCAGATAGTTTGTTCTCTCTATTGATGTGCTTACTCTCAGCAGTCTTGTTTTTTTGGCAGCTACAGGTGCTTTATCAGTGAATTGTGAATTGGAATAGTTTATTATAGGGAATTGTTATATATTAGTTTATTATCATTTGCTAATGAACCACTTTTTAAAGACCCCAAAGTACCATTTATTTACATCACCTTTTCATATACATGTAAACATTTTTGCTTATGATGCTTATTTGATTAAGCAAGAAAGCCCAATAAAAGCGTAGATATTGCAACTCGATATTATATTTAGGAAATGGGGCCGCACTCAGAAAATATTTGTTCAGTTTTTGTTGTTTGTCAGAGCTGTTTTAAAATGAGAAATTATTGAGCTTATTTATGAGCAATTTTAAAGTTTTGCCACTTCTGGAAGAGGCTGATTTTACTTGCTATGACTAAAATTATAAAGACACAGTGAGTGAACACGGTACACAAATCATGTAATTTGCAATTATGTACTGTTTGCTGTGGTGATTACATCTCCACACAAAGATTTTCAAAAGCCATGTTACACTTCCCTTTGTTTTGAACAGGATCTAGAATACAAGCCATGTTGTTGCTAGTGCTGATGTGAGAGCTAATAGAAATCTGGCCATTGCAACACGGTCAGGGATTACAGTGTGTGTACAGCTTAAGCTTAAAGTGGGCCAGATATAGAAGTAGAGAAAAGGGTTCACGTGTAAACCTGTAACATTTGTGAGAATTCCAAGAGCACTAAGGTGGGTAATACCTCTGTGGTCCCTCCTCGCAGAACCATGAAAAATATTTCTGTCAGGGAGTCATGTTCATGTTCTCCCGGATGGTTCTGTGGTGGTGCAGCCTGGCAAAAACCATGTAGCCCACTTCCACTAGGAGCTCTAGAGAATATTTTGCACATCTGCTGCTTAGCATAGCTTGACTTTGTCTTAAGTGTCCTTCACTGCTTGCTCTGATAGTGATACTGTGGTTGTCCAAAGTGGAAGAGGCACATTCACCTCAAGCATTGCAGAAGGTGGAGGTACCTAGTACTTCTTGCACAATTATGACAAGGGTCATAAAGTCAGGCCCATCTTCAGAGAACCATTGGAGGTACTCATCTTCCAAACAAACACACTGATGACTTTGTAGGAGACTGCAGATTCTATATCTCATCCACAAGCAAACTCTTGCCCACAAGGCAAGGTTATTTTGTCAGTCAATGCGTAGGCTGATAAAAAGCCTGGCCTTACTTAAAGTGAACCACAGGCTCTGCCAGCAATTCTTGCCCCCATTATCATGAGCAATTCCTCAGAGATAAAATAAAATCTTTCCTTATTGACCTTTTCAGTCTCAAAATGTTCTATAATGTTTGCTGTGTTGTGATGATTTCTTAAAGGCTCTTCATGCACGCTCCAGGTAAACCGAGGTGTTGGGGGTCACAACAGAAAGCCAGGTTATCTTCTATAAGACTATAATTTATGGACCGTCATCCTTTGCAACATATGAACCTAATTTGCAGAAAGCTTTAGAGGGTGTGAGTTGGAAGATCGAAGTTAGATAACAGATAATGTCTGCTGATTTCTGGTGCTTGTTATCACCATCTCTGATCACAGTCACAAGTGACACAGTCGATGTCTTAATAGCAAGACGGTCCTTAAAATGTGGCTAGAGTCTGTAACAATTGCTCTTGTTCCCTTTTCGGCTGTCAAATCCAGATCATTTAATGCCTGTGAATGCACCAGTGTTTCACACAATGCATGCTGTTTTAAATTGCCAGATACATAATGACCCTGGTGATATCCTCACCATTCCTGTCTTGATGCAGCTGAGAATAAAATTGTATGGCCTTCTAAATTACTTATTACTGAAAAATACACTTTTATTTTCTTAGAAAGGCACAAGGTTGGACTGCGTGATGAATGGGTTGCTTCCTTAAAACACTGTATATATATATATATATATATATGTCAAGGTTAACATGTTAAACGTGTTATTCAGGGAAATGCAGTGTAAGATTTAAACCTTTATGATGAATGCTATAGTATGTTACGAATATATAAATGTAAAATAATGTTACTGTATCAAAATAAAAATCTGAAACGTCAACCATCTAAAAATGGCGCTTGAAGGAAGCCATAGTGAAAACACTGGCAAGATTGCAACAACAATAGTCCAGATTGCAGTATGTCACATATGCTGATATAATGGCATCCCTCATTTATTGAAACTGATTGCTTAGAGAACCAGTGATTTTTATATAGAACATAATAACATAATTGCTTAAAAAAATTGCTTAGAGAACCAGTGATTTTTATATAGAACATAATTGTACATAATTTTTTATTATTTTTGTCCTGTTCTTCCATAATCTGTAGTTTACATCACATGCTGTGTGATTTTTGACAGTCATGATTTTCTGCAGTTTAATTTTTCTATTTTTCTCTTTATCTTTTATTCAAGTACACCCTAGAGGTTTGACATTATCAGACTGAGTGAGGCTCAGGGTATGTGACGATCAATAAAAATTAATTGCCTGAATTTATTACATTCTTTTATTGTTTGGATAAACTTAAGTTTATTATGCATATGGAGCTGCTTAAAGCAATAGCAATGTGAGAAAGCATTTTTTTCTTTTTCCAGTTGAATAGACAGTCCTTAATCGGACGTTCCAACAGCTCTGAGATGACTTACCATGGCTTTATTACAAGTCATTAGCAGGCTTTTTTTATCTAAAGTGACTTACATTACGCTAATTGCACGAGCAGCATCCTGGGGTTAAGTGCACTGCTCCACACCACAATACTCACAGTGGTGATAGAAGATCTCATTATGTCTCCAGTTCACGGGTAACTTTCTCTCTAAGCTACACACTGCTTGTGTTACACCTGCTGAGGCCCAGAGAAAATCTGACCTCAAAGCTTTCCTAAATTCGAGATTTCTTAAATTTAAGCTGTATTAATGGGTTGTTTCAACTGGAGTATATCCAATTGTCCATTGCTTTTCAGCATGGAACTGCGTTTTGTTGGAAATTTGTAAGGCTGATTAATTTGTGAGATAGGGACTGTGTACCGGGGCACTACAAAGAAAGCGGCACTAAATGGAATTGCAAAACTATTGGCATGCTGATGCCCACAGAGGCCATGCATTATTATTTTTGTCTAATTTTCTTATGATTTTGACAAAAGTTAGCTTTATTTGTTTATGAGTTATCTTGAGAAAACAAGACAAAAATAACATTAAAGCATGGCCTGATTAAATAACTGTCATTGTACAATTTAGAATGCCTGACCATATCAGTAGAAATACTGAGAGCTTTTAGTAAATGTTAAAACGTTTCAGTTCAAAACACCTTGAAACATTCTACAGCAGAGCAGCCTGATTTAATGTTGTAACTTTGTCCCTTGATGTTTTTGATGGAATTAGTTCCAAAAGCAAGCAATTACCCTATTAAGGGGAAGTGGCATGTTAAACAACTGAGTAAAAATGTGCAATCGTAGGTGTCAGCCTCACAGCGGTTGCCCATTTAAAGCCTCAAAATCATAAAGAAACCAATACTGCTCTAAAACACTGCATTACATAAGAGCTGTTAATAAATGTGATTGTTTTTACTTATTTAAACAACTTTTATTTATTAAGAATCATTTATGCGTTACCCAAAATATTGTTCACACAGTATTATGAAACAAACTCCTTCAAGCAACATTTGCTGTATTTAAAAGGGGAAGGAAGACTTTTGTAAACATGGTCTGGCCCACAATTTGATGGTTAATGTGAAATGGTAATTGCGGTAGCCAATCAATGGACTGAAGTAATTAGAAAATACAATATCCTCAATTTGATTAGAGGCACTTACTGCCTTTTTTCAGCAGTGTGTGTGGGGGGAAAAAAGGAAT
>JAZGTK010010773.1:0-16141 GCA_036877625.1 Ambastaia sidthimunki | reverse complement strand
TCAGACTGGCAAGCCATTCCAGAGCCAATCAGATTTATCAAAGCGAATTTGCGCAAGGAGGTTAATCTTCAGTGTGATCAGGAAACCACTGTGAGAGTTTTTACTCATAATTCATTGGTGGTCAGCAGATCCCATTGTTCTCCTTTAGATGTGCTCTCTGTCTGTCTTCTAGGTTAATAGGGGCCGGTTCTATCAGATTTTCTTAATGTTCCTAGCAGTGCGGTTCTGTTCCAATCTGTTCTGGTGCCAGGACAGTCTGGGCTCTCTAAAGCCCTTGACTAAATTAGCCAACACATTTTAGTTAAATGTCAGAGCTAATCTATTCTGAGCCGATTGAAATCGTTTTATAAAAATATCACCTGGCGCAGCTGTTCACAAAATATAAAAAGGATTAAAACAGATTAAAAACGTGAGCGCGAGAGTAAAATTGTTTGTTTTCTGAGACAATGGAAATAGCCAGCACCGTTTTCAGCTTGTGATTACTTTGTTTTCTTTGGGACTTTTTCCTTTTGAATTTTCAAGTAGAAACCATTAAACCACCTTTGCACAAAACATGTCAGTAAGACAGCAGAGAAATGTGGAGTTTGGACACACATTGTGTCATTTATCCATAAAAGCACAGAATCCTAACAGTGTTTTAGTTCTGACCTGGGTCTCTTCAACCATAAGAGCTTCAGTTACTCACTTCAATGTCAATACAATCCACAGCAACATTCTGCTCTCTGTCCTGCTTTTAATGGGTCTCTCAAAAGAATAGAAAGAGATAGAGGAGGAAGGAGACGGATGGACAGGAAGAGGAAATGGCAAAGTTATTCACAGCTGCAGATATTGACTCTCTGTCACTGGGTTTCCAACCTCTTGACATACAGAAAACGTGCTTAAAGTGTTGCTTGACTTGTCTGTCTTTTTTTCTTTTCTCCCTTTACTATAAAATAAGGATTGTTTCTCTGTTTGCAGTCTGGTATTATGAGAGCGTTTACTGAGAGTGAATCAATAGCGTTGTTTATTTGCACGCGCTATTCATTAAAGAAATTATGCAAATGGAGTAATGGCCCAAAAAATTAGCGCTGAGTGTTATTTGCACTATGCAATTCCCATCTTGCAGGCCAGATCTCAGTGCTTAGTTATGAAGGATCCAGAAAAGTACCACAAAATGAGACAAGAGTCGAAATTTCATTAAGCTGCCCCTGTGATCCAAGCACCTGAATCAGCTCTTTAAAATGGCAAAATGTGTATGCCTCCCAAATGCATTAAAGTACCAACGTAATAATTTTCTTCATTAAATGATCGTTATTTCATTAATTAGGCTGCCACGATTGCTAAGCTGTGCACAAATGTCTCTTATAATCGACATTCCATTTCCCGCTCGCTTTTCACAGGTAACAGCGCAAAAAGTGCTGAGCAAAGTGCAATTGATTAGAAGCTTAATTTACATAAAAAGCAGCATATTAGCACTAAAACGGATGACAGTGAATTAACTTAAATACTCATGGGCTATACCAGAGCTAATAATAGCTGGTTAAACTGGATTATTGGTGGCTAAGAAGACTCACAAGTGGGGCGTCTGTTTAGAGTACAGATTATACAGTATGTGGGTATATAAACACCCACACACACACACACACACATATATATATGTGTGTGTGTGTGTGTGTTGTTTATATACATATACACTGTGTATATATACTGTATATAATGCATGAGACAGTCCCTAAATAATTTACTGCTCACTGCACTTTCCATGGACAGGCAATATACAGACAGACAGAGAGAAAGAGAGACTGACACTTGTCTGAATGCAGGTCAGAGCAGTCTGAACAGACAGAGATATGAGACGAGGCAAACGCACATACACACACATAGAAGCTCACACACTCACTCGGTTGTATTTCATGCTGTGATGCTGAAATGTTGTGACAGGAAGTTTCTCTCACACACTTGCACACAGAAGCTCTTTAATTACAGACCTGTCCTCTCAACACCTCTCTACAGTCAGGTTGGGTATTTTTGTGTGTTTACTAATGATATAGTTTGTCTTAGTTTGTCAGTAATTAGAATGTGTTATTGACCCTGTTATGTGTGTTTGTGTGTGTGTGGATGAGCGGTTCAGGTTTTGTTGTTTTTACTCAGACATAGCAAATTTAATTAGCTTACTCTAAAGTCAATAAAAAGGCCTTACAATAATATCAAAACTTGTGTGTGTTGGTTATTTTCAGGAGTAACACTAATACATACAAGGTGTCAGAGATGATGTTTGTTGATTGCTGATAGGACAGATTAAACATTAATAGCACTAAACATTAGCATTTCCGCAGCCAATTAAAATGAGCTTTACTCTAAACATATATCCAGTTACAGTCCTGAGAACCTACACAACAGCTTCTGAGGTCCAGTTTTATAAGAGGAGAGTCAGGAGTGTGGCTCCTCACTGCAGCTCTGATCCTGCTGTGGCCCCAGCACCCCCAGGTGTGCTTGGTCTTTGTTGCATTATTAAAAGCCTCATTCATGCTCTCTCTTTCTCTTCCTTTCTTCCTCTCTCTCCTTCTGTCTCTGCATCTATCCATCCAGGTCACAGATAGAAACATCAATGAATAGAGGTCAGAGGGGAAAAACGAGATGTATGTGTACGTGTGTTTCAGACAGATTTTTTTCAATTGATTAGCTTTCAGTTACGCACAAGCCTGGGGGAGGGGTTAAACACAGACAGACTTTTCCATTTTCAATTTTTCTGGACATATGTACCAGGGGCCTTATGTATGAAATTGTTTGGTTGTTGCGTATTGGTGTGAGCAGCCAGATTATAATTGGGTTCCCACTGTCACTTCAGAGTTAAATTAGTTAAAAATTCATGGGTCTACTAAGAAAATTGCATCGCACATTACTGCAAGCTTTCCTACTGAGAAGTCAACCATAATGGACGGCTTGAGCCTAAAGTTGGTTAACTATACTATTAGATTAAGAGCAAAACATGGGTGAACAGAAACACTTCATAACTGCATTGGTCAGAATCACATGTGTCCCGCAGATCAGTCTGGACAGCGAAAATGATCAATGTTGGACAGCAGAATCAATGTTGTCAAGTGCACAGTATATATACAAAACAAAATATTAACCCAAGTGGCATTTACTTTACAGAGATATAGCAGTACAATCTTTCCAAGCAAAACATTGCAAAAAGACAAAAAATTAATACAAAATTTTCAGCCAAACTTTGTGAGATATAGAAATAGATGGTTACTCTGCTAGGAAACTTGAGGGGAACTGATTTTATCCACTAAAAATCACACCGAACTGATTAAACCTGCTGATTAAAAGTAGCTAAGTACATTTTTTACAAAAGTGACTAGCATAATTTGTTTACAGATGCCACAAAGTTTAATATTTTTCACTTATTTTACTAGTTTGCCAGTTAAGTAACTTAAATGCAGATACCAGTAACAGTCTGCACAATTACGACTAAAAGTTAACTGCACGCATATCTCAAGTCAAGTTTGTTTCATTTAAAAACCCCAATATTTATGCTGGAAATAGTTTGTTGAGTGCCATGACTCAGCACAGCTTATTCTAGATCAGCACCGTCTGCATGATGTAGTCAGTACCAAACCAGAGACACACAAAACAGACAGACGCGCTCATGCACCATCTTCCTCTGCTGAAGAGCCAGTGAGAAAAGTAGGTGAAGAGAGAAAGATGGATCGCCGGTGGTGAGCAGAAAGAGAGAGACATAAAAAATGAGAAAGGTCCATGAGACAGATAAAAGACATCAGGTGCCAGAGTGTAGCAAAGCTGGAACGTTTTCCGTTTCGATCGATGAGAATCCATTAAAGGGGCATCGGCTGTAGCTTTTGACTACTTTGAACGCACCACACACGTATGCACACCCAGACACTTGGAGACGTAGGCCTGTGGACACAGACGCACACATCAAAGAATGAGTGAATGACACGACACATCATTGATTACAGATGACAGCAGCAGTAATATGGTGAATAAAAGGGCTTCAGCTGAGATCCCTGCTGTTTAAATCACCATGGCGACAGGTATTGATTGTTCCCAGTGTTCGAGACCCTGGATACTGAAGTCATCATGGTAATGATTCCACATGTCAAGAGAAATTCTCTTTAAGGACAACAGGAGACAGAGAACGCCCTCTGCCCCCATTTCCTTCACGGTTAATGTCTTAACCAGAAGTAGAAGATCAGACAGAAGAGACAAATGTCTCTAATATACTGCCGCATAACACAGCAGTCTTCCTTCAGTTTTATTCTGTCACCTTGGCAACTAATTGCATTGTTAAGAATTAGCATATTCAAATTCACAGAATGTATCATGTCACATTGAGAGGCTGCGACGCTATGCAAGTGAGATACGTGTCTTGCAGTGCACCACTGAGAAGCACTTTTTCTTTCTTATCTTCCTCTTCTGCTGTGCTTGCAATACCTGTATTTACATTATTCAAACATTCTGGTTAGGTTATTTCTATTCTAATTAAACTGTTAGTGTAAATGTCCGTATTACCCAACAGACATGACTGAATAATGTGGCCTGAAATATTACACCTGTCTATGTAATAGTGCTAGACGCAGTAAACTGACAAAAAATTACCATGGGCTGCCGAGAGCTGGTTCAGCCAATCAGAATATGGAGGCACTTAAGTAATTTTAAGTAATTGAGTTGAATAGTCACTCACTGAGTGAATACAGTAATTCCAACAAAACAATCAGCTTTAATATTTAAAAGCAGGAAGCAAAGGAATATTACTAATAAAGGGATTTAATTCAGACTTGTGAGCAATTGAAACTTGGTCTTGGCTTGGACTTCACCTCAGGAAACATGTCTGGGAAATGCAAATCAGCTTTATTCATGTTCCCCGAACTCACATTGGTTCTGTCTGCTGTTGTTCTCAGAGATCTGGAAAGGTCCCTTGATCTCTCAGCAGAACCGCAATACTAAAATGTTCCGTCATGACATCATCACCCTCTGGCACGTTTAATTCTATTGGCAGAGTGAATTTTGGATCATGTGATTGAGACCTGGTGTTGGTTTCATTGAGTCTGCCACTTTTTCAAATATGCATGAAGGTGCACAATGTCTTAAATGGGCAGAGCTGCTGTGAATAAGTGCAATCTGTCATCTGCCGCTGATAAGACACTGGCAGTTGACAGACACTGTCATCATCAATTACATGCCAGTTTAAGGCTGTTGAAATCTGCGGTTGAACAATGAGAAGCATCAGGTGTGTGCTGGTGCTCTAACCGCATATCTGTGGCAGTAACTGAACCTGCTTTGATTAGGATCAGTGACTGTCTGTGGTTTCATTAAAAGCCAGTCAGTACATTCGATCACTAGCTAAGGGCCGGGCGATGCTGGGCTGCTGCCTGGGTCAAAGATCAATTAGCGTTGCACATCGCTCCGGTGATTCCAGCGTTAACCCGCATCTGTGTTCTGATTGGCCTGAAAATGTGTGTGTCAGGATATTAGCTTCCTTCACAGCATGAGCTGGCTGACGTATCGCTTTACAGAGGGCTACATGTGTAACTGATCTCTCGTCAGACTGAAGTGTAGGTTCAGAGGCTACCGTTATTTAGCTGAGTGAAAGAGGCCGGATAAATTAGTCATGATACTGCAGATCACGACTGTGACGCAACCATATTTGATAAGACACAGGTGCTGTTTTCAGGAGAAGGTGTGATAGCCTTGATTAGATTGATCATTTGAGATGGATAATTGAGGTGGATAATTGAGGATAATTGAGAGGATTCCTGACAGAAAATTGAAAGAAATACATACACACACACACACACACACACACACACACACATATATATATATATATTAATTTAAAATTACACTATTTTGTGTTCTTGTTACAGTAAAAAATATATATTTTAAGTACTAAATAATATTAATTAACTTAGATGTTAATATACTATAGGGCTAGGATTAGAGTTTGGTTTAAGGTTAGTTGTATGTATTTATGCATGACTTACTGTTAATTCTATAGAAAGTATATGTAGTGTAAGAAGTACACTGTAAAATAAAGAGTTACCCAGAATTTCAATTACTGTAAAAAAGTAACAGTTTAAAACCGTTTTTAAGAAATTGTCAAGTTACACAATAAGCGTCATTGCTGTCACTTCCAAGTACTCAGTACCCATCCCTACTGCGTACAGGTGTAAAGATCTTTTTAGAGTGAAACAAAATGTTCTGCCAAATTTAGACACATACATTACGGCGGTTTTAAGTTTTTCATCTTCCAAGTTGTCACATCTGGAGTAGACTGGGAGTGTTTATCTGTGTATTTGTGTAATGGGGTGAATAAGAACTGGGTGGTAGGTCTTGTCAGCTGAGGATGAGGATGGAGAAATATCATGTCTGAAGGGTGCTGGAGGAGGAGTGGCCTAGTTTCCTCAGCAACCTACTTACAAACTTCAAACTTAAGCAGGCGGAATTCAGATGAGCTGATAAATCCTTTAGGAATGTTTGTGGCTGAAACTATGCCAAATGTTAGAGTGTGTGTATTTGTGTGTATGTGAAGTCTGAAATAAAGTTAATCGCCCCAGAAACTGACGCTTTCCAGTTTTTGTTTAGGGTTTTACATCCTTCAGTCAGAGTTCCCAAGTAATGGAGTCTGTGAGGCCTGTGCTCAAACTACAAACTGTTGCTCAAACATTCAATAATACATGCCCATAGAAAAGAAAATCATATTTTAATTTAATGTAATTGATTTCTCTAGACAGCAATGAGATTCAGTGGTAAGCAAATAAAAACTTTTGCTGTGTGACTCTCAGATGTTTCTCAGAACCAGAAAACACAAATCTGTCTCAACTACAATTTAAATCTGAAGAAATCTCAGCAATGTCACGAAATGACATTATCTAACACCAAATTATCTGAGCTGTATAATCAACACTAGTTTGTTATATCCTCTGTACAGTACTGTTGCTGTATGTCAACAACTGTTTTGTCTGTTTTCCAGATAAACATCTGAGACATGAGTTTATACATAAATGAAACACAACTGAGCTATAATAGAGGAACCTCTAAACAAACAAATAGTGTGTTTTCCTCACAGAGAATGTTTACAGAGGTTTAAATTCAAGCTTATTTCCCTGGAATCCTTTTGCACTCATAACTGCAGATCTGCTGCTGAATGAAATGAGCTAATCTTTATTTTAATTGTTGTATTAGACAAAACTGAGCTGGTGAATGTTGGAATGATGGTTCCAAGCAGGTCACCAGCTCTGTGGGAGGTAAATCTGAAACGGGAGGGGGTGGGAAGCAGGAATGAAAGGATTGAGGAGGATGGGAGAGAGGCCGAGCTTTAGATGTGAGTGGGATGAGAGTTTGGGTTTGGGAGAGTGTGTTGTGTAACAGCAGTCAGGCAGTAATGTACCGAGCGCTAACTGCAAGTCTGTATGCCCGCAGCGCTAAAGGGCTAATGACACGCTCTCCATGCTTTCCTCATTACCACAGCAGTAGAGTCGCAGTGGTGATGAAAGCAGTCAAATCAAGCAGTTTTCGTGCATGAAAGAGGTTGTGTGACTGTGTGCGTTAATGAGTATTCAACACCATGTGACATGCAGATACTCCCCTTTATGACAGTTGAAACAGATCCTGGGAGAAGTGCTTTTGTTTTTTCAAAGCAGTGAGACTGTGAAGCAGAAACTTCCACACCGGATTTGTTCCACAATCCTTTGATTTTTTTTTCTGATATGCCATTTCATGGACCTTCTGTTTTACTGGGCTGTGGACTGAATCTTTAGACATGAAAAGGATTGATTCATCCTTCTCATGTATAATCGCTTACCATTATGTGCTTCTGCATTGCTTCTACCTTCTCTGTTCTCTCTCTTTCTCTCTCTCTTTCATTTGTTCTAAATCTGTCCTTTTTTACCGTGTTATCATCTTTGGTTTCAGTCCAGTACCATGAATAATGTGACTGCTGCTTTCTTTATCAGGACTAATTGTGTTTAAGCTGACTTTTGCATCTTAAAGACTCATATGCACACATACAGATCAAGAAGGCCTATAATACCTGGAACAATGTGACCTGTATGCTGCCTTCTTTGCTCATTGGCACTCAGTTCCAGATACAGGATATCCTGACAATGCTGATTGGCTGTGTCTTTACTAGTGAGTGTCCTGCGCTGTGACATTAAGGCCTCAAAAGGTCCTTTGGTCCCCATTTATGATGCAGTTATGGTATCTACCTTAACTGGCCCATGATAACCAGCCAAACTTTGACCTTTGACACAATAATACAGAAATAACTTAAGCTATCTTCTCCCTAATCTAAAGTTAGATCAGTGCACTAGTGTGGAGAGGAACTAAGCTCCTCATCAGTTCTACAAATGAAAGAAAACTTCAGTAAAAGCTCTACCTTTAGTGTACTAGCATACCAATGCTGCTTTGAATATTTCATGAATATTCATTTTTATTCAGATTCAAAGCAGATTGAAAGGTGTGGAATATAAAATTAGATATGCAGATTCAAAATGAAGAGATGAAAAGGCAAAACAAAAAGATTGTATTTTAAACATTTTTTATTGTTTGTGAGTTGGTATGCTGTATACTGTGAATGATTTTAATCAGTTGATCTTCTCTTTTGATTTATCTATTTTAAATGCAAAGGATGTACGAAGGACAAAACCGCTGATTACAAACAACATTAAATCTCTTACACTCTGTGTGTGTGTGTACATGTGTGTGTGTGTGTGTTGACAGATTTTACAAGCCATTTTAGGAGAAATCTGCACAGTCCATACAAACGCACACACACACACACACACTTGCACACACGCTTGATTATAAATGTCTATTATTCACATCAAAGATCATTTTTAAAAATACACAAACATACAGTCCCTTGCAAAACTACTCAGTATTGATTCGCAGTTTTCTCCTTTTTCTAAATTATAAATACAATACTACTTGTGTATACTAATGTATTTCAACATTCAGGTGCAATTCTTCTACCAAACTGATTTGATCTATGTTGTTTAGATTAGTCAGATATACACACAGATATACACACATAACTGTCTCATAATTGTAATATGAAAAACGAGAAAAATTAAATACATAGAGCAGTTCAGAAGTAAGCCATAATCCTGAACTCAGTCCAGAGGGAGCTTTTGTTTGGCCGTAGTTCCCTTAGTCTGAGCTGCTAAGCCCTGCGTCCTGCAGGGTGTTTACTCGTGTCTTTTTGTGTGTGTACCAAAGGACTGCTTATCATCTCTTTGCTCCGTGTCCCAGATTGTATTGTTATATAGTTTATATTGAAGTTGTAAAGTGTAAATTAGTTTCGATTACATCAAACACTGCGAGATCTCTGCAATATTCCCATCGGAATATGATCCGGTCCTCTTAGAATGCCACTCTAATCAACTCTTGAAATGAGTTTCAAAAAGTGTTAAATGAGACTCCAACTGTAAGACAAATATTAGCTTCGACAGATTTATGAATAATCAAAAAACTATTTTTCTTTCCTCTACTGTTATTTGAAGAATCTTTCATCATGTTAACGTGATTAGCTGTTTATCTGTCAGGTACTGGCAATGCTGCAGTGTTTTTATGTGACTGCGTTTTGCTAACTACGGTGGAGCCCTGTATTAACTCTGCTTCCACGACCCATAACAGCATTCCCTCCTAATGAATCATTCTGTGCATTTGAGACATTTAAATTCCGACTTTAGAGTCTCTTTACAAATCCTCTGCTTGCTGTGTTTTCTGATTATATTGGTTGGAATTGTTCGTCTCTTTGCACAATTTAATGCATTAATTTAATAAAGAAACAGGATTATCCATTGTTTATTAAATCCTCTCTGGCATTTACTGAATGCACTGGGATTAGTTGAAAAGAAAAGTTTTACTTCCTAACATCTGTACATGTGTATGCATTGTTATATAAACACACATCTGACGTTATGCTTACGTTTCAGCTCTTTCTCCTCCGCATGGTGCTCCTACTCTCTCTCTCTCACTCTGTGGCTGCATTCTATCAGCATCCAATTACTTTAGTCTATAGCTTTTATAAAACGAATGTCTTCCTCTTCCTAAAGCCATCTTGAACCATCCAGTTTGTTTGAACGGATATTTCAGCCACTTTCTTATCTTTAAAAAGTCTTTCCACTCCTCACTGCCTGAATTCAGTTTACGGGCCATCATACATGCTCAGCATGATCTACTGTGGTGCGTGTAATTGTGTTTTCATTTTTTTCATAATTGTATTGAATAGTATTTTATGTCCATAAAACGACCCGGGCATTGGATCCAGGGATTTAAATGTTCTAATTCAAGCATCTTTCAACTTAAATGACTTTTTCCTTCTCTGCTGGGTTTTGTGCCTGTTTTTTAGTGTTTCTCACAGCACGCTGATAATATTGGACACATTCTGTGGTGTTTTAAAAACCTAATAGCTTGCTATGCTGAGTTCTCTAGACAAAGACTTATTATGTAAACAAATGGGTTTGGGACTAATGACTGCAAACAAACAGCTTTTAAAATAAAACACTTTCAGAACAAATAACTTTCTAAACAAAAGACATTTCAAACAAACAGCTTTCAAAATAAAACACTTTCCGAACAAATAACTTTCTAAACAAAAGACATTCCAAACAAACAGCTTTTTAAACTACAGAGGTTCTAAACAAACAGCTTTCCAGACAAAAAGCTTAATAAACAGATATATCAATAAAATTGTCTTTCCACTTGTGCCTCTTTCACCTTCTGCTTTGATTATCATTTGTTGCATGTGAAGTCTGGCACCCCTGATGAAATGATCACACTTATCTTTCTGCTTTTATTCTTTTCCTTTTCTTATTTCCTTTATTTGCCATGTGCACATGCCAATTTACACTAAAGCAAAAGCGTATTTTTAGAATTAGAATTGTGATGAAGCATTATTCTAAATGTAATAAAACAGATGGATTGTAATTATTACGAAGAGCTAGATTTGTGTAGGTGTAAAATTGTGTGTGTGTGTGTGTGTGTGGTTATATTATTGCTCCTGGCTTGTGAAACAAGTGTTCAGAGAAGCAGGATGTATACATCTCACTGACAAACGTGTCTCTATTTCTCGCTCTTTCTCTGCAGGTATGGAGACATGGTCCCTAAGACCATAGCAGGGAAGATATTTGGCTCCATCTGTTCTCTTAGTGGGGTGCTGGTCATCGCTCTGCCTGTTCCTGTAATCGTTTCAAACTTCAGCCGTATTTACCATCAGAACCAGAGAGCTGACAAGCGGAAAGCTCAGAAAGTTCAGGTCAGTGAAACCTCACCTACATCTGAGTACAGCTCCTGTTATATTATATCATTTTCCATCATACGTATAAATAAAGAGATATGATATTGGTCCTGAGGGTCATTTTAAAGGATATTACTCAATAGTGGAGAAACAAATATAGAGTCTGTGAGTAGAATCAGGTGACTGGAGATGTCAGATACCCTAACAAAGACATGGGGCAGTTATAGTACCACATTTTGATTAACTAATTATCTTATTCATATAACATGTTATCCAAGGTAGCTTATGGAATACAAAGGTTCTAGTATCTAGCATTTTTTGTAGCTTGCTAGATTATACGTCATTTTGTCAGGGCATTGATGCTCCTGCTTCAGTTTTGGAATAAAAGACATAATCTCTAATAGAAAATCCTAAATCGAAAGGTTACATTTCCCCCCCTACAAACTGCATTAGCTCCAAGATGATCTTCTCTTGAAATGGTGGTCTGTTGTCTTGCCATTAGTATTTTATAGTTCTGTATGTTTCCTGCTGGTATCCACCCAACCATTTCTTTCCATGCCTGATGAATAAGGTTATTAAACTTGTTTGTTTCTGTGTGCATGAAGGATAACAGCACCAGTTCAGAATCCTTTTCTGTCCTCATACGAAACAACACCTCAAACAAACAGCTTTAATGTTGAATTAAGCCTTTCTCATCTCCTGGGGGAATGAAGGGATGACCTGTCACCGGTTTAATGGTAGCATGCTGTCAAAAGATTGAGTCCAGCCTCTGAATGAGTTCCCAGCAGGGAAACATACCCTGCATCTATCCATCTATCACTCCATCGCTCCCTGTCCTTCTCCAAACATCTTCATCTCTCTCTCTCACTATCTCTCTCTGAAAGTTATTTAGTTTGGGTGTTATTATCTGTTAAATCACCAAGGACCTCTCAGCTTTATATTGCTATGCTAATAATATAAATTAATGTTTTTGAAGATTAGTTTGATTGGCTACTCTGACACACTATAGCTTTGTTCCAAAACCCGGTGAGCTACTTCACTGTCTGTTGTTTACTTATAAAGCGTTCATTCCTACTATTATGGAACCTCATAAGTGACTGATTTGGAACACTCTACACAGGCAACAACATGCATCACACAAATTAAGCTTCACACAGGAGAACAGCTATTGATTTTAAAGAGTTTGCTGTTGGCATGTTGCTGCCCCACCTAACAATTCCAGGTTTTAAAAATCTTTTGCTAACATTTCCATTAAGTAACAAAAATGTTAAAAATCTTTCTTTGAAAGTTCTAGGAAAGTTCAAAACGTCTAGTTTTCAGATGCTGTATTAACATTATTTCTTGGTTATAGGAACGTTATTTAAATATTAAATATTTAAATATTTTTTATTTAATGTTTAAATTAAATAATTTAAATATTAAATATTTTAATAAACACTTAAAAATATTTCAACTACATATTAAATATTTAAATATTATTTCTGCAATGTTTTTAAAATGTTTCACTAACTACTTAAGTTTTTTGATATTTCTGATAAATCATGTTAAAAAACATTTTTTTTTCTTTCAGCGAACATTA
The DNA here is from genome assembly GCA_036877625.1 of Ambastaia sidthimunki. Classification (NCBI taxonomy): domain Eukaryota; kingdom Metazoa; phylum Chordata; class Actinopteri; order Cypriniformes; family Botiidae; genus Ambastaia; species Ambastaia sidthimunki. Next base: position 3,314 of record JAZGTK010010773.1, on the reverse strand, counting down.
GCCAACATTCTGAGAACCTTTCCTGTAACTAATACTTCTTATATAAAATACAATTTAAGGATATTTATAGTGAACATTTCTGTCTCTTTTTTCATCAACCATCTTAGGCTGCAATGCAGTGTGATGCCACCTTAGAATTTGGCTAAAACCAGTTATCTTAAGAGACAGCATAATTAAGATGTCTGTCTTTCAGAACTGCTTATGTTGTATCTGTAAGCAGCTCTCTAATTTTGGGCAAAAAGCAAATGTGTGTGAAGCGAGAGACGTCAGCTTCTGCACCCAGCAGTACGTTACGCATGCAGTCATGGAGTTAATGTATGCTGATGAAAAAATTAATGTATGCTAAGGTTTGAGGGGATTAACAGGACCATAGAGTGGCCATAGGCAAATTTCCTGTAGCTTTAGCATTTTATTTAATGTTAATTTATAGTTTATCTGGTATGACAAATGTTTTTACCCAGAGTTCCTTGTGTTCCCACTGCAGCAGTGCCCGGTTTGCACTTTATCTTAGCTTGGATCAGCCTAAACCGAGTTTTGATGTAAATTTTCACAGCAGGACTGTCCTAAACGTTTTCTGTCCTTTCTCTTCATTGCCGCAGGGGGATGCAAGTCCAGTTTCAAGTCCAAACTAAAGCTGCCACGATGTGGCCAAACCTCCCAGGACCATCTTAAAAATGTGATGTGTGTGTGGAGGGGGTGTTTAAACACATCCCTCAGCTGTAACTAATAAAAGACTTATTAAAGTGCATGAACCTGCCTCAAGCCCTTAGTTAACCTTCAGCATAGAAACAGCTGTGCTTACTGTCCACAGAACAGTACAGAGAGAATGAGTGAGAAAGGGAAGGATAGCCAATAGCAATGTTCATTCTAATGACAGTTATTCCACAAATTGCTCTTCTATACGAGACCTGATGGGAGGGGTCTGTTTGTTTCAGCAGTCAGTTTTAGGAGGTGACCTTCCTCCATTTCACCTGTCGAACAGGAACTCAATACAAAATACTGCAAGTGTTTACAGTAGGGGCTTGTTTTGGTCTGCAACCCATTTTTATGTTGTAAAATTCTTGTGATGCCCCCACCCACCCATATAATTAAACTCTGCATTTGGGATATCACACATTTGACTGTTTTATTACTTTGCCAATAATAAAAAATAAAAATGATAATTTTTACAAATATTTCTACCATATTGAAAGTAGTTAAGCTTTAAAAAACAAGTGTTCCATCTCTCTGTGTAACTGTTCTGAATGCAAGAAACTTGTTCTGCACTGAACTAAACTAAACTAGTTGAAATCTGTTTTTAAGCTTTGATATTTTATTATAGTATTGACATTTGATCTTGCTGCAGAAAGTGTTGAGTCATATAAACTTTAAAGCTCGGTTAGTCACAGCTGGCTTGTAACACTCCTTTCCTCTTTATGTCCAGGTCACCTTTGCATCTGTTGTTGCCTATTTTTTACACATTATTTTAAGATCAAGAAAAGCTGCATATATAATATGTAGGTCTCATCTGCCACTATAAATAGCTAAATACCAATAGAAGAATAAATAACAAAGTTCATACACATTGTAAACCCATTTAAAACTCATGGGGCCCCACATAAGATTACCACCCTAGGGGGCCAAAGACTCTGGATCTGTATTAATTAAACAAAGCATTAGAGCATTATTACTAAACCACGCTGCGACTTTAACATAGACACAACTTGAGATTTGGTTTAAACCCATGAGCACCACAACACGTGTTAACCATAAGCCACAACCATTTAACTTGTTACAGAAATGACATCACAGACATCTGTAAGGTTACCTGTTTCTGCATTGTCTGTACTAGGCTGACGGCAGCAATGAAATGGAGATGCATTCAGCTTGAGGGCTTTGGTTCTTTTCTAGAGCACTCTAGGGTTTTCCAGAATTTTCTTAGACCATTTCATGACATCTGGGTTTGATGTAGAACTATCGGAGTATCACCTTAATGAAACTTTGATCAAAGTAAGGAAGGCTTTAGATCTGATATGCTGATTTTATCTTCCATGAACTGATTGTGTCTCACCTCACGCACATACACTGCCATTTTTAGTCACTACAGAAAACTATATACACCGGGCGTCTCATTATTAATGAATTTAAATCAGCCCAGCCAGAGAGCTAAAGAGAACAGACAGTTTTCTAGACATCAGACAATCTTTCATGACTGATCACTCAATGATCTCATTATGCTCAAACTCTCACAGTTAATCCAAAGGTTTGAGTTTTGTTCAAAGTTAGTCCAGGAATCAGAGTTTGATCAAAGTGAGTCCAGTAATTGGGGCTCATTCATTAGTCCAACAGTCAAGCCAGTTGTGCCAGTCCTGACAACAGAATTGTCCATTGTGCAAGTTCACTAGTGTATGAGAAGCATGTTAATGACTTGTTCATTTTTAATTTAGCATAACACATGCACAATGCCAATGTGTGCGTGGTCTGACTAGCATTAACACCATATCATTATTAGCCGTAATTGCTAAGGCAGTGACCCTTATTCCTAAATGTTAAACACATAAATGCGCTATTGGGCTATTTGTGCTACGGTCATGGTACTTAATGATGTCTCGAATCAGATGGCTTGTTTGGGGGCAGGTGTACTTTAATTTCACCAAGCAATGTCTTGTGATTTTTGTATCCTGGAACATAAAACAAGTATACAAAACCCCACAGTCTTATATTGGAGGTGATTTCTCACTTCTAAACCACTTCTTTAATATGTCACAAAATGTAAAAATGTGTTTTATTTTGTTATTCGCAGCACCTAAAACCTTTATCTGGGCTTTGCTTGAATGGAACCATACTGAGCAGACAGTGGACAGAGAGAGATTGTGTTTAATTGATATGCATAATCCATTTAGGTTTTTCTAAGCTCCAGTTCTGAGATGTGATGTTCTTGTTTCAGAGCTGTAGAGTCTGTAAGGAGGATGTACGTCATTGTACTGACTCATGGATTAACACAGATTTGTTCAGGTGCTTCAGGTTCTGTAGTCAAACTGAAGCTCGAGGTATTTTCCTTGATCTCACTCAGTGCTGTAGTTTTGGTTTAACACTCACAGGGATATTTTAAAATCAAGCCATACCTAAGCATACATTTTATTTGCATAAATAATAAAATTGCTCTTGTTAAGAAAGATCACTTAAATGTAGAATTATTTGTCATCTACTTTTCTGCACTGAATAGAAATGTACAAATATTACAGTTTATAGATTTTTTTAGATCTAGATTCTTGTACAGAATACAGTAGATTCTTGTACAGTACAGTACAGTACACAAGTGTACAAATACATTG
>JAZGTK010010772.1:0-16141 GCA_036877625.1 Ambastaia sidthimunki | reverse complement strand
ATCAGGGATGTGTAATGAAGTAAATGGGGTCAGTTTTTTTCCAGGTTGACCACAAAGCAATTTTTCAAACTGTAACACAATTTGAAGTGTTTTAAATGACAGAATTGCTCGGAGACATGGCCTAGCATTTAACACATTGAGCTTAAGTGCTCATGCTGGTGATTTAAGTTCAAATCCATCTAGTGACATTTTTCAATCCCTGTCTCTCTAATAATTTCCTGTCCTAACTTTTCTTGCTGCAGAAATAACATAAAAAAGCAATCGGTTTTTCCTCCGTAATTTGATAGTGTTTTAATGTTACTGGGCTGTTGTCACTTTACCTTCTGTCAATTAGAATCTGAATTCTTCTGACTATGAAGAAATTTTAGCCATCTGTGTAAACTGTGGTCACTTTGCCAGCCTAAGACTTCATTCACTACCAGACTTACAGAATTGGCATCTATAGTGATTTATCTGCTTCTTTACCTTGTTGTCATGGTAACCCACTTCCTGCACACCAAGTCTAATTAAAAGTCACACTCTGATTGGTCAGCTGGTGTCTCCCGTCGCTTCCTCTGTAGCAAGCGGTCAGAGATTGTCCCAACTCCCACGCAGAGCATCCCCACAGCAATGATGCAATGTTTTATCACTGTAGCAGCGACAGAAGTTCAGTGTTTGAACATAACTATAATTTAGCACTTTGCAGAACAATAATGGGGTGTTTTTTTCAGTTTTAGCAACTTTAGCAACATTAGATGTTTGATATATAAAGCATTTCTGTTGTTAACAAAAGGTTTCCAGAACTAATCAGAATGTTTGTTTTGGCTGTAGGTATGGCTGGAGCCATCCATTATCTGTCAGATCTCGCCCAGCCTGAGACTTCCTGCTTCCCTGCTTTTGAACTTTGACGTGTACGTTTGGAGGCAAAGACTTTTACTCCTTTATTAGGGGCTTTACATGCTTTTACAGTGCACATTTGATGGTGTGAGTACAACACTTTGGAAGGACCCTTTAAAATGACAAAGACAAAATTTCTTCATCACAAACAACGCAAAAAAAAATCCAGCCTTCGCCCTATAACTTTGAACATCGCAGCCTCCAGTTCTGTCTTTGTAGCTTGTAGTCTTTTTCAATGTTGTTTTTGCTAATATATAATTTTATTTCATTTTATCTTTACATCTTGAGGCACAATGCTTTGCAAAACCTGTTGATTTTTTTGCATGCTTGTTTTTAGCAGTGCCTCTGTTTGATCATATATTGTCACACTGAGGCAATTGTTTGGGACAGATTTACCTGTTCAGGACCTGTATATGTTGTCTTTGTCTTGCATGAGGATGGAAACACACACACTCATGTGGCAATGTGCTGGTGTATATGTGCCTGTAGGTAAAATAACAGTTTCAACATGACGTGATTGTTTAGTATGTGCTCTGTCTATGTCAGTGTTTCGTTCCAGTTACCATTGGTGAATGTCTTGATCAAAGAAAGAATCCACTGTACCGGAGAGAATGATGTGATGGTAAATATTGTTTCCTCAGGCAAACTGTGTTATGAATGTCACAATAAATGGAGCTTTTTCGAACCAGTCAAAATGAGCGTGTCATTCTGTGCACAGCAGATCTGTCAGGTGTGAGTTTTAGCTCTCAGTTCTCAAATAAGGTTTCCAATAAAACTAAAGCACAAAGAATTTTAAAGTCTTGTTTACAGAAGTATAGTTTTAACAGGAGAGTATTAAACTAATACTAAAACTAAGTACTAATTTATTCTAACATTTAGCAAATGGACTATCACTCCTTTGCATAGTTCAGTTTCAAGCAGATGAAAAAATAAACCATTAACAATGTAACCACAACTACAGTACAAAAAGCCACATTTTTAAAACATTTTCTTCAACGTAATTAAAGGATATCAGCGTCTACAGATAATGGTCATCTGTATATGTATTAGGTCTTTAATAGGGAGTCCTCTGTGAATTAATTTTTATACTTAACATTGGCATAAAACTGTCCATAACATTTGGGTTAGTTTTTACTCTATGAACAAACATGTCTGGGTGTCATGCTAATATTTGTGCCAAAACAACAGATGTATTCTTTCTTCTAAGGGTACAGTACTGTATATCCTCAATGTCACAACATCAAGTTACAGTATGAATATAAAGCCAGTCAAAAATAATGAGAATTTCTCCAAGCATCTGTTTAAGTGACATCTGTCAGGTAGTATGGCCATTGTACATGTAATATTAAACCAAATCACAACAGTTTTACAATACAGTATGCAAAATACTGTAGTCTTACTGCTTACTGTAGCAAAAAAGTAGTCATTGTTATGTTGAATTATTGTGAAGTACATGCTCATAATATGAAGCACAATGTTATTTCAGTGAGAATTTTTTATTGTTTTAAAGCTTCCAAATCTGTGTCATTTACTTTTTCAAACAATAATTAGTGTTTTCAGAAGTAGATGTATTTATTCTAAAATAACACAATGATGCCTAAATGCTGAATTTTGTCCCTCAAACAATAATTAAAAGGGCAACTGATTCGAGTGAACCTGCCCAGAGCTGTTTCAAGCGATTATTGAACTAAATGAATCACTCCCTCCAAATAACAGAATAGAATGCAGCTGTATTTCTCATCAGGCTGAATCTATTTTGTTCAACTGCACGTTATTCAACGATAATTGCATTCCAATAATTAATTTGTACAAATAGATTCACGAGAAACTCACTGAAGGCCATTAGCAGGACTAAGCTCAATAAAATGAGACATTTAACCCCAAATGAGCTTTTGCTCCCTTCAGCTTGCCCACAGAAATGGCCTTATAGATGAAATTAGCTGGAAAGATGTAAATGAATGTTTCTATCTCCTACTGTGAACAGTTATCACGGGTTTAACAGACTGCTTCTTTCCAAGTTCATCATCTACCTCAAATTTCTGGGAAACTAGGAATCGAATTAGTCTCATATCATTTACCCATAACAGAGTTTCTTCACCCATAAAACCATTAACTATAAATTTTAACAAAGCGATAGCCAATTTTCTGTTTGGAGATTAGGTAGTATGAATGTACTGGCTGACCACCTAAGGTCATGATAATGTGCTATTTACCAGCTGTAATAAGGTAAAATGCAAGACTGATTTGGGATCAGTTTCTAAAGTAATGTCTACAGTATATATATCCCTGTTTGAGGGTTGGACTTTAAGGTCACAACATTGCAGGGAGATCAAATTGAAGTCATGTATTAATCCGCTGCTTCGTTTCCATGGCACCTCATCTGGTGTTTCAGAAGCACCTGTTTTCCCCAAGGACAACGGATCGCTTACACCTGCTCTCTCAGCGTGTGAAACATTGTGATGAGTGACCTGGGTCTGCTTCAGGCAAAAAGACATCTCATATACACTGGGGAATGAAAATACACAGTTTCAAAGAAAGAAAGATTTAAAAGCTCCTGATCTTCTGCACGTCACCTTCTGACAGGTTCCTCCAACCTCTGTCAGGCAGAGATGTCCATTTATTCTTTCATTATTCAGAATTCCTCTCCCACATCTAGGCAGAACTTTGTCAGCCCCCTATTGTGCACCTATCAAAAGATAAGCAACAAACTGAGAGGGAGCAAAACTGAGGGGTTCTGGAAAAAAATAAAATAAAATATTTTTTTGGACCCATTTAAAGCCACAGAGCCACTTTTCTGTGGTGCGGTACTGTAGCTTTCCAGTTCATGTCAGCGGACCGATTTTGTGGTTCATTGTGGCGAGTCGTTGTGGTTCTTCTTCTCTGCAGTCTTGAAAACCTGGTCGTAAGAGGGTGGAGGATGATTGCAGTAGGAGGGGGGAGGCGGGTACGAGCCCATTATATGTGCCGGGGTGGGCTGACCTGGGAAGGCAGGGGTTAAGGCCATTGTCATGGTGCCACAGGGGTCAATGTAGCCTTGTGTGCCTGGCTGCTGGGAAACTGTTGAATAAAAAAATTCATTCATTAATATCTAGATTAACTTTCAATAAAAATAAAATATTGTTAAATATGTTAAGTGATGTCCCATAACTATGAATAGAAAACAATATAGAAAAATACATAATTGAAATACTCATGACATTTGTTTGACCTGTGATCACAGGATCAACACTGACCGATTAAACGTTTATTGAACATTTTCTGAAAATTAAGAACCTCTTTTTACTAACCATTTGTTAAACAAATAAACAGACAGAGAAATAAAATAATGTTTTATTGTATTGGCTTTGTGGAATGTGCAGTGTGCCATGTTTTTAGCTAAATCTACAGTTCATTCACATACGTTTAAAGATTGTAGTAAATTTGTGGCACAACTTGCCTTTTGTATTGGTCTGATTTTAATGAGCTAAAAGGAAAGTGAGGTAACAGCCACAGAGTGTTGCACAAAAAGACATGTGACTGCTGTTCTATGCCTAACCAGATATTATTGTAAACTATTACTGTAAAGGGCTTAAGGAGCTTTAATGATATAAGTACATGTATATTTAAAGAGAAATGTTATATATTAAATTTGCAACAAATAATTCTAAATTTAAACTGCAACTAGATAGAACCTTTTCTGAGGCAGAAATAGGCTTGTTTTCTTCAAATGGAACACAGCACTATATAATTAACAAGCTAGTTTCCTTTTTTATGTTAATTTATCCTTTACAAAACTTCTTTAGAAATAAAACACATCTTATTCAAATTTGGTGATTTGATTTTCCACTCAACTAGCAGATATAATGACAAATTTTCCCTCAGTACAGATAAAAAGTTTTAAAAGAAAACTTCAGAAAAGTCATAGAAAAGTGACCTATTTTTCTCGCAAAAGCAGGTCTTAGTGTTTGGGAAAAATGGACTCTCTAAGATATAAGGCCAATTATACAGCAATGGTTTTATTTTTTTCTGGGCAAACAAAAAAACATATCAGATTTTAACAGGTATTACACTTTTACGAACTGCCAAAAGGGTCTTAAGATCTAAACATGTGAAGATTTACAAACAGATAAATGGCAATCAATTCTTAATTTCATTCGAGGTCAGTAGTAGTTTAACTAGCAATACTGTTAAAAGGAACATGCTGGATTTTTTTTTAAATGTAATGTCATAGGCTGCATCTATGGCAAGTCATGATTAACCAACAAACAAGTTTAACTCTTCTCACTATAACTAAAAACTATTTACTATAAAATACTTACAAATTAAAGATCTGGATCACCTTATTTTTCTGTCATTTAAATCAGCTTTTGTAATAATTCACAAAACTTATAAAAAATAGCTAGCAGCTTACAATAATAAACCAATTTACAAAACTTTTATAAAAATATTGCTTGCTTCATTTATTTAGAACAGCGGGACGTTGTTGGCCATATGTTGGCTATGTATCTGTTCACACACAAGAATGGCTCATTTGCAATGTTCTGCTTGTTTGGCACAGAGAGATGGGGAAATAAATCAAGTCTGTGGTGAGGTACCAACCCCAGTTTCTAGCAAGAACAGACTAATAATAACTGCCTGGACTAATACTGAGAAAGATTCAGCAAGTGTATTTCAACTTCATCATCCTGTCAAATTCATCAAAAGGCCATGAAATGATTGAAATGAAATCAAAATGTGAAATGATTGACATCTTTTGGTATCACAGTATGAATATTACCAGTGAAACTACTGGCTAGATAATAAAAAAAGAGATATGGCCTGTTTAATACATACCAAAACAGAACCTTTAAAGTGTTAGTTAGCATTCACTAATTGTAACTCAAAAACTTGTAGTTTGCGTTAACATGTTGCATTAAGTTAATGGTATAATTTTCTAATAAGCACTAAAAGTACAGTGTGCAAATATTTATTTAATTGTCAATTTTTAGTTAGATGCATCTTAATGCACTGAATTAAACATAGAATTTTATTTTATTTACAAGCAAATGGTACAGTCAAGCTATTTTTTCACTGCGTAGTACTACTATATCTAAAGTTAAAACAAATGGCTAGTGCTATTTAATCATTAGGCTCAACATTAGCCCCATTAGCTACAGCATATGGATTGATGTCTTCAAGAGAACAAGGACATGTGTGAATTAAATGGCAATGAAACACTCACCTGGTGTGCTGACAGGGTGTCTGGTGAATGACACATTAAAGGCGGGCTCCTCACTGAGAGGAGATGGATACATCCGTCTGCGAATGAACAATCCTGCACCGCAGCAGAAGAGCACGCCCATCATCAGCAACAGCCTATAGGAAAGAGCCAATATCTGATTGACGCAATATTCTACAATAACCACTATTTAAAAAACAAAATGCTTAAAGTACGTTTAGGGTCATACTGAGCAATGTTATCAATTGCAACTCCAACTGAAAACAGCTGTGTATCTTACTGCATGAGTGTTAGACTATTTAGCCTTTTTAAACTATTTAATCCTCAACTTCTATAGATTTTACTGTATTGTTGGGGTCCCAGAGACCCTAATGTTAAATGTGTAACACAAAAACAACTTCACAATTAAGTTTTTTAAAAATGTAAAAACATTCTAGAAACATTTTTGTTTGAGGGAAAATCTAATAAATAAGTCCGAAGAGTATCTCAGCGCATTCATCAGTCAAAGAATCGTAACTTTTAATCAGATTAGGAGTAAACAATAAAGTATCAACCTGACGTCAAGAACGTTTAAAAGCTATTAAAGGGTCCTTGAGGTTTTTTCACACCCCAAAAAAACATGGAGGTGAAAGACATCAGAGGTGTGACTGATGGCACAGAATTTGCCTAAACTGATGTTGGCACACAAAGGCACTTGTAATGTTGTGCACTGAATCAGAGGGGCCATATAATGACCCCTTGTGTAAAGAGAGAGGTGGTCTGAATGCCAATGCCTAAAGAGTTGACAGAAAAACATGAAGACAGAATGAGGTTGATGCTATCAGAAACCTGCATGAACACCTGAAGCCCATAAATAAATGACCCACTAGTCCCTTTGTGAGTGTCTCTGGCAAAGTCATTAGTCTATGAAGGTGAACAGACTTCCTATTGGGTAAGAAAAGTGAAGCACAAACTCTTAACTCTGTTGCTATGCAAACAGTATGCACAAAATACTTATGACCTACTGACCTGAAAAATAAGACTTAGGTGGGTTAAAATACAGTGTTTAAGCAGATCAGTGTAATGTTATTTAAACCATATCCTGAGGACAAGGGTAATAGGAAATGGTGCTATTTGCATCCCCAGGATTCACTAGTAAGAAAATCTAGTGAAGGTAGTTGTGTGCGTAAGTGTGCTGCTTTGTGAAAAAGGAAGTAGGAAGGAAATTACAAAAAAATGATGACAGTTCTTACCAGAAATACCAGAGTCTCTGTATGGAAAGAGCTCGAACGCAGCAGCGCGTCCCACAGCAGTCCTCATATGAGCGACATCTGAGACAGAGGGCGGAGTAAACGACAGGACAAAATCATGAGACTGATGTGTTTCTGCACATGAAATGATGAATGAGGCAGTGGGGATTTTAAATGAAAATACATCCGTTTGAAATGCTGGTTTCTTTAAAATGCTGATTTTTTTAAGCTGTCTTTGTAGCAATTTATCTAATAATCGTTAGCTGAAAGATTCTTCTTGCAATGCTGTGGATCATTTTACACAGTTTATGCAAATAGTAAGCACTAAACACATTACAGCTTATCATCTTAAATATCAGCACATTTCACTGTTTTTATTCATATACAGTGTTGGTCAAAAATGTTTTCAGTGTTTTTGTGCAGAAAACAATTTGTGAGACATTCAAAATTAGGTAAATACAGCCTATGTACTTTCAGAAATTTCTGTAATGTCTGTTTTTCCAGTCTGGGCGATAAAGCGATTCGAATTTCTCTCCGTTTATGACAGGAAAAGGCGGACTGGTTGCCTGTGTCTGCTTTTATTAGTTTTTGGCTTTATAAGTCTCGGGGGTGCAGAGGTGAACCCTGTTGCTCATGCTAGCTGATGTCTCTATGGTGACTGGGACCCTGGGGACTTTTTTAATACTCTCTCTAAAACAAATGCTTTTTTTGAAGAAAGCATCAGTGCATGTTGGAGCTGCATCTTAGGTTGTGCACCAGTGTGTTATTTAAACTAGGATACCTGACTGAAATTACCTTGTTTAAGGAAACTGATAGAATATGTCAAGAGGCATTAATTATTCATCATTCTCAAGCAAGCCAGGCGCATTGCCTCATGCATCTGATCAGGAAAATAACAAACCCAGCACTGGTACATCTTGTAGAACTAATGAATTAAGAATGAGTAAAAGGGACACGGTGTTTCCATGCCATTAAAGGAAAACCCAACCAATATTCGGTATCCAGGACAACAGAGGCAGCCCCATAGATATTTATTTAGTGACCACTGTTGATCACACCACACACTAATAACAGTAGTTGCTCATTGTCCAGTTGCTTGTGTATGTGTATTGTGTATGTTCAATTGTGTATGTTAGGATGACAGGTTTAGTCCCCATTCACTTTGTATTAACAAAGAACAGTGTCAATATTTTTCAAAATTTCTCCTCCTGTGCTTCTCATATTGATGACAGATTTTTCCCTTTTTGTAATTATTCCTAGCTCAGCTTCATTTGTTAATCCTGCATAGTGCTCCCACTCAAAATATGTCTTGTGGGAGTTAAATGCTCGAATTGAAATAGTGCCACAATCACTGCTTTGCCATTGAGAGATGATTTATGTACCCAAGTGTAGTTCTATAGTCTGAGCACTCTTATTCATTTAGCCTGAACGCAATTAGACAACGTCACAGAACACAAAGCATTGGGATTTACATTCACTTACCATAACATAAAACAAGCTTTTCCTTGCGAATCAGAAACAGTCGATGCAAGTACGCAAATGTGGACACAACAGGACTGCATTGCTATTGTTTGCAACAGCAGTTTATACAAATAATGTAAGCATGTAGACTGAAAGATTTAAGAACTAAGAATTAATATTTGTTGGTTTTTTATTTTATGTGTACATATTATAAGTAATAAATTATGGTAGTCAGTAGATTAACTATTTAATATATCTCTCTATAAATTAAATGATAAATGCCCAATTTCTATTGGTCACTCTCTATTGATGCAACCGTTTGGCCACACCCCCTGCATGTTGTTGACAGTTGGGAAGGAAGTGAGGTTGTCATGAACAGCCTCATGTTGTTTCAGACAACTTGTGTACGTTATCTAAAGTTATCTAATAAACTGGCCTTTTGGAGGTCTTTTTACCTGCAATTATTAAAATTTTAATTATAACTAATTTTACTCTTGTAAACAGTATGTGTGATTGCATAAAGAAGAGACAAATGTAACTCTGTAAATATAGTGTAGCATAGAGTTCTGGATATAGTGTAACATCTGAAAGGAACTGAATGAAACAGTAAATTGTTAATTTTATTCAATATATTTAAGATATTTAATTAATCTCAAGGCTTAATTTATCAGCCTCATTCTGGGTGACGATCACAAACTGATAACCATCAGAGCTGCAGGTATCAGCTCTATTATATAAAATATAATAAAAATACTGACGTTACTGAATGAATCAGGCATCATTTTTCATTGTTCAGTACTGCCTCTCCTTTATCTTTTTTCTCTGAAAAGCTTTTGAGCATAATGTTTTCCTCTTTGAAGTACACAAGGTACAAACCTCTCTAAACGTATAACCTTTACCTTCTGGCTAAATAGGGAATCATTTCCTTATGGTCTGAAACCCTGTGGTGGAAAGCGAAAGACAAAAAGCTCCACAGCCTCAGAAGCGCACTGATTTCATATTTAATGAACGTTTCTTCATTGAGTATTCCGCCTTGTGACAGGCGAGTACAGAACATGCTGAAGGATAAAACAGGGATTAGCAGCAGAAGTCATTCCCTTCCCGAGTGAGCGCTTCCGAATGACAGACTGACAAGGATGTTGAATCAAAGGCAGTTTTGCCAGGAAGCTTTACCTCAACAGCAGCTTGCTAATGACTTAGACTCTGTAATCAAAGAGGCACATAAAAGCAGAAATAAAGCTTACTTGTTGAGAACGGAACATCAAAAAGGATAAACATCCAACAAATTTAAGGTTCTGGAAACCTGAAGCCATTCAGCCCTCAAAAGCAGCACTTGAAACATGAGAGAGCTGGAAAGCTCTGTCTTTTGAGGGGGACTGTATTCAGATAACTCCACATTCATATGAATGACAAGACTTTATTTTCTGTAGTAAACCATTGAAAGCGCTTTTTTCCTTAAGCTCTGACATATTTTGAAATGAGCAGAGCGGTTGGAAGAAATAAACAAGCTCCATTAGAATGACTTTGATGTATTAGCATACTTAATGAGGCATTATGAGGGGACCAGAGGGTGGTGAAAATGATTACTTCCATATGAGGACCAAACAGCATCAACACACTGTCACAACGCCTGTTAAAAAATCTGAATGACACCTGAATGCAAATTAATTTAAAGTGGTGGAAAGCTGAATGAAAATTAAACAGTTGCCTGTAAACAAAACACAGCTGCCATATTGAGCATTCTTTTCACTTCCTTCTGGTTCTGTTCCTGCCTTGAAACATCATATAACAGTAAAAGTTACTACATTCAAATGAAGTGCAGTAACAATTAATCTTGAGTAATTGCCTTATAAGTCATTTAAATTCAGGCCCACACAGAATCTAGAACTGCAGAACTACGAAGAACTAGGACACATGTCAAAGTTCTACACATTATTAACCCTTCTGTGTTTATTTACATAGATTATTACCAAACAAAGTGTTTGGTTTTACTGTATTTCAATCCATTCTGTAGAATTTCCAGAAAAATCAGGGTAGGAAATACGAAACAGACTGCAGATACCATGTGAGCCCATGTTATAATATTATCAGGAACTCGTTTAGAATTCAAAGCATGTCATGCTTGGGCCGGTCACCTCTTTTAAGTGAAGTGGACAGACGAGTTTCTGATTTGAGTCCAGAAGCACTCAAACCAGTTTTGTTATCCACACAGCAGGTGAGATAACTTAAATAGAATCCACTCGAGCAGAATTAAGCAGTTTAAGAGCATGTAGACGTGCCACATACTCATTTCACTCTCTGAATTTTCTGCACCTAAAATTGTCAGCTGCCAGTGGAATACTTTCAAGTCCAGGACTTGCTAAAATTGGATTGAGGACCTAATAAAATATCTTATAAGTTTAAAGCCTGCAAACCTACCAGTATGCATATAAACAGTTTTCAAATCTCCTGCGACCTTTTGTTTACCAGAGCATGCAGTGTCATTTAATTGACATTTAAGCCTTTTGCTCATTAAATTTTAAACATTGCTACTTTTGTTTGTAAATCTTATGTAATGATGTTTTTGCTTATTGTTAATGCAGAAATAGAGTTCTATGCACAAGCTGTGTGTAACAACAAATTAACTGAAAAATCAAAGGTAGTCATAACCTTACCCAGCTTCTCTCAATTTAATATAAATTATGTTTTAAAAACTATCTTTAAAAATGTTTTTTCTCAGCCTAATGGAGCAGAATAGCCTGCAATTAATTTAATTAATCTTTTATCAAACCTATTCCACATTTTAAAAAGGCAAAATAAACCAATTATTTGTTCTAAATTGGGGAAAGTGTTCTGTTCTGAAACAGACTACGGGTAAAAAAAACATGGAAGTCAGAATATTGTTGGTTTTGGCTTAGCTTAAAGTTGGAGCAAAGTACAAGTTGAAAAAAAGCATTTTTGACACAAGGTGATTTTAGCAGCAGGGTGCTAGCTAGTTTTCCTCTGAGACTTCTCATATCTGAAGGGGATGGCTGGACTGGAGCAGGTGTCAAGATGTCAGTGCTTTGAAATGCTGCGGGGGCTAACCAATGGAAGATTAGCCTCTAACTAATCTGTCTCATATTAGTCACACAAATTTACAGGATTCACACATTGGATTAATGGGATATATAATTTGGTATATTATATGGTAAATTGATGAAGCAAGATCATTTGTGAATAAATAAATTATTATGCACTAATTTAACTCCTTTTAATCATAACAGAATTTCATAACCTTGTAATTAATTTCATAATGTATTATTACATTTGCACTCCATATAGGCAAACAGATATTTAAGTGGTGGTTTTTGCTGCCACTTACTTTTAAAAGACAATAAAATTAAAATGGCTTTTTACCTCAGATGTCCTTCAGCCCAGTTGTACCATAAACAACCAAAAATTTCCCATCTGTACTGAAGCATCAAAATTAAACCTCTTAAAAAGTTATTTGGCCATCAGACGTACTACCCATCTGATTCAGCCATCCAGACAACAGATAACATGGCCATAAAATCTAACAGAATCTTAGTACGGGAAAGTCGCATTCCAATAGCTCTTAATACCGTGATAAGAGCAAGACCATCTGCCTGACACAGCTGGAGCCAGTGCTCTTGTGATCAAAGTGCTGGTGGAAGCTGTAGTAGTTAATCTCACAGTCCGGTGCCGACAGCAACCACCAATCTGTCTCCATCCTTCAACGGAGGCAAACAAAATGAGTCACAGAGACATGAAACACAATCAACTCCATTTTCTGTGTCAGACTTTGATATGTCCTACTGTGAGTATCACGTCTTACACTGTAACAGCAATATCAAAAGCTGTCATGTGCAAAGGTTAACATTTCTAGCCTAAACAAAATGGAAACCAACTGCAAAACTCTGCAACAGACATAGCAGTGGTTGAACTAGATTTGAAGAACATGTTAATATTGGTTGCCAGGGAGTTTCTATGTGGTTGCTAAAGTGTTCTGGGCGGTCACTAGGATGTTGCTAAGGTGTTGTGGGTGATTGCTTAGGCTTTGCTATAAAGTTGTTAAGATCTTACAAATGTTCTTAATGTGTTCTTATGCAGTTGCTAGGGAGATTGCTTGTAAGTTGTAGGTAAAAATCTTAAATACAGTCAGAAATAATAGCACACCTCTTCTAAACAAGCCACACAAGTTCAGTTATCATTTGTGTATAACACATTTGTGTAATTCACAGATGATAAAGGATGACATGAGAAGACAAATTTAAATATTGAAGACAAATTAAACATGAGGGGACATTTAAAAAAATGATCGGTTAGGTACTTGCTCAATAACTGCTTTTTGTTTTTCTTTTTAACCTAAAAAGTGATTTAAAGGTTTAAAGAGTAAGAAAATATCACCAAATAAACTCTTAAACCACGTGTTATTTAGTTTAAAAGTTAAACTTGAATACTTGAAGTACTTTTTTGTCTTGTTTTGAAATTGTAATATAACATTCAAAGCTTGTGACACATGGGCATGCTGGGTAAATGCTGCAACTGTGGACTCTGAAGTGTATAATTACCCATTGATCATGACCTTTTAACAGAACATGTCTAATTGAGGGTCCTAATTACCACAACACTTTAAAAGTTAGTTGATGCCCTTTTGTTTAAAGAGCATGGCAGTTTGCATTGAGTTTTAATATTTACAGCCAGTCTTTGTTCAGCGAGTTGTGATGTATCACTGACAAAGTCACACTGTCTATAAAGGCACCAGTTACATCCTAAATGATGTTCTGTAAGCTATGCGCTCATAATATGCACTGTATTAAGCATCTGCCATTTTACAGGGTGGTGATGCTGGTCTTTGTAGTAGAAAGAACTGAATCGCTGGATTTAGTCAGGTTTATGTAATTCAATCTAAATAACCTGATCATGTAATGATTATACATCAGTTCTCTGCATTCACCCTTCAATGTCGCAGCCTCAGCACCCAAAAGCTCCTGCTGACCCACAGAAAATCTATGTCTGTAACCCGTTTACACCAAAGGATATGAGTCTCTAAAGCAGGTTCTGCTCTGCCTCCTTTGGTACAGGCGGTTCTGAGTCCCAACAAGGTTAATTGAAAGGTTATTGACCACCTAAATGTGCTCACTCTTAATGGACACAAACTCCTTGTGTATCCTACAGTATATAATGTGTATCCCATACATACTTTATACAGTAATTGGTTGTAATAAATATTTATTACATTTATAAACACTGATTTACTATAACAACACATATACCTAATTTAACATTAAAGCTTTTAAAGCGTTTAAGCTTTTAAAGCTTTTACAATAGAACAAAGACATTTTTATGTTACATTTCAGCAGAATTTGTCATAAAACATGATTTAAAATAATCACATTAGCAATTTTTTCAATGTAATGAAAATATTTTCATTACTTTTATTTATTGACAGCTTTAATAAATAAGATATCTGAATCGATGATTCTTGACCAGACAAAATGCAAACTTAATGGTAATTAGTAACAGTGAAACAGTTTCAAAAGCAAGGATGAATTTCTAGTACTATTTACCAATAAGCATCTGTCCACCAAAGCTCAGTGATCCATATCCTCAAAACAGAAGCATAAAAGCCCTACAAAGTTAGACAAACTCAACAGAACATGCTCTACTGAAGAACATAGCAATTATGAAACAACCTCAGGTCAATAGCTAAGACCATTTTTACTCCACAGAGAGCTGACAGTCAAGTGAGAATGACAGAAACATCCAGGAGGAACCAGCGCTGAGCCCTTGTCTCATACAGAACTCCATTCAAAGCAGGGAGGGTCAATGGACTGAATCAAGTGCTTGGAGTGGCTTCATTTCCCATTGTTCAGCTTCAAAAACTGATACATTGGATAAGCCAAGCCTGGCCTGAAGGATGGCCCTCGTGCCTCAAAGTTAAGAGACAGCAAAGGTCAATGTGTCCACTGAAGTGAGGAGACTGCTTTTGCCGGCCATCAAGGGTAAAATCCCTTTTTATCAGCAGAGCCTGTATGGATTGTGCATGTCTCTCCTTACCATCACTTGTAGAATGAAGAATTGCATATGAACAGAAATCTACTGAGTTTACATTGGGTCTTGTTCACTATTAATTGGGCGAGTGTTTCAATTTACGTGCGCAGAAAAGTTTCCTCCACCAAATTTCTTCCACAACAGGTGCATACAAGCAAAGTTTGTTCTTACCCCAATTCTAATGCTGTATGGATTCTAATGTTGATTAATCCAGTTTAGGGGGAGCGCATACCTGCAGTTAATAATTAGCATTGTACTTGTCCAAGTTATTTCAGTTATAAGAGCCTTCCTATAAGAGCCTGTTAAGCCATTCACCACACTGTATACTTCTGTATACTACTGTATCACACTAAGCATGCTAAAACCATATCCTTCTAAAGATGAGCCATTGCATAAGAGCACATGCAGCAAGAGCTTACATTAAAGCTACATGTGACATTCTCAAAACCCGCACGATCACTTTTCATAGGCCTGACAGGCTGTATTTTATGCAGAAATAATTAAAATGCATATAATCAGTTTTGGATTACACTTTATATTACACATGTAACTTGTCAAAAAGTGTTACCCGTTTTGGTTACTCTAAAATAAGGCTTAGTGCAAGGAAACTTTAATATTCAACCTTATTTATTTTTATGTATGAAATATCCCTCCTATGTTGATATAAATTTCTACCAATTGAAAACTGCAAGGCTGTGAACTAACTCTTTGAAAGCCTTCATAAATTATAGAGGAAGGCCATATATATATCTAAAGATGTTCAAAGCAAAGTTATGATCTATATTTAAAAAGTGACACACCATATAAGCCCCATGTAATCAATAATGGATGTCAGTCCACACAACGGCTATATAAACACATGAATAAAGCAGGTTTTCTTATTCAAAGAAATCAGATTAATGGTTGTATTTAACAAGCCACTCACAGTAATGTTTTTGGCAGCAAACCAGCTACTGTTGTAAAACATGTAAGCCCTTAAATACCACATATCCAAAGACAACGGCTCTACAATAGTCTAGCCAATCAAATCTTAATCATAGCTTCTTGTTCTTCTTTTATTGGCTGCATTGTGCTCTCTGAAAATGACTGATTAAAAATAGATGAGGCAAATGAACTGCTTGAGCAAACAGCTGCTCATTTAGTATTAACTAGCTATTGCTCTGCAGAACTGTATGTTCAGCACTGTTTCTGGGTTGTCTGTGAAATAATCATTTATTACCTACACCAATCTTTCATTGTGGTATAATGTCTGTAGATAAACCCGCCCTAAATGGCACCATTAAAATGCCGCTATAAACGCCCCTAAAACAAATGGCAGTTAAATGCTTTACATGTCAATCAC